>CAMOHE010053511.1:0-54833 GCA_946598075.1 Artocarpus hirsutus
AAATAACCCAATGGAGAAGTTATCTAATTAAAATAACTTTATCTAGATAATCTCTAGGAAAATAAATGAATTCCTAATAATTCTACAAGTTTATCTTGATTTTATTTATTTAAAATTAAATCAACTGATAAACAGACAAGAATTATCCGATCCCAATAATTCAATAAGTTTATCTTGAATTAATTTTGTCATAAAATTAATTCAACCGATAAACAGACGTGAATTATTTGATTCTTTCAAATTTCAACCAATCTAATAAATCTAACATAAGTCACCAATTATTGGAAAACCATGCCGTATCGTTATAGGATTATTGTGATTAACAAAGGGGACCTGATGGACCTATATAGTTCAAGTTCCCGATAATTATGAAACCCAATATCTCAGATATACATTTCATAATTATCAACTCCAACGCTACTCCACTAAAAGCTTGGAGCTGCACTCTCGAACTATATAGAATTACAAAGCCCGTGTAGCTAAGCCTCTATGACATATTATAGTGTATCGTATCCCCATAGGATTATCCATAATCGGTTTCAGGATAAGTTCTGTCTTACCTTCCCGATTATTTTTATCTTACGTTTTATTATCTCACCATCAAAAAACTTACCATCCAAAGATAGTATACCATTTGGTTACACTTATGTATCCAAATGGTTGAGCGCTCCAGTTTTTCAATTACAGGATAATGCATATAAGAGGATATCACTACTCCTAAAGAGGAGCTATGAATTTTATCTCTATGAATAACAGGTCTACGCTATCAAGAGTCATACCTCCAACATACTGGTATGCATACCACTATTAAAATGTGGGTGTTACTCTTTGGTAGATCAAAAGACACAAGTCAAGACAACAGACCCACTATTCATCTCAGGATTAAGATACAATAAAAAAAATTGTCTAAAATAAATTGATTTGCCGAGACAGAAATATTAATCGAAATCAATTCACTTTATGTCCCAATCTAATACATCGTCACGTATGACAACGTGCTAATGTTTCTATTCACGGAGTCCACCTCCGACATTTAAGACAAGCCATCTCCTAATAGGAATATAGACAACATAACAATCTTTACATGAATGAAGTGCCTAACTTTATTCCCTCGATTGCGGATCTTATGATTTAAACCGTCACCTTAAGAATCGTGTCTTCTGCATAATCTGTCCATCATATGCCTAATTCTTAAAGGTTTAGACCGACTGTCTTAGACTATTGTTTGCTTAACATACATTCAACAAATATAAACATAAAGAGGACAAGATTTGGTATATAAATAATGAATGAATTCTTTATTGATAAAAATGTCTCCAAAAATATATTACATTTTTACTCCTTAGGGCATACACATTTAACAATCTACCACTTGCACTAAGTGATTAAATATGACAAATCTCGCATCCCCATAGCTTCCACATGTCTTTCGAAGACTTTCCCAGTAAGTGTCTTCGCAAATGGATTAGCTAAATTGTCCTGTGATGCGATTTTGTACACCGTGACATGCCCACACTTGACAAAGCCATTATCACATGATACTTTTGATCAATATGCTTATTCTTTTTGTGAAATCTTGATTTTTTAGCATTAGCTACTGCCGCACTGTTATCACAGTACAGTGATACCGTCTTATGCAATAAAGAACTACCTCAAGATCCCCAAGGAACTTACGGAGTGACATTGCTTCTTTCGAAGCATCACTAGCTTCCACATACTCAGCCTCCATCGTTGAATTTGAAGTGCAATCTTGCTTCACACTTTTCTAACTGATGGCACCATCGAGCCGAGTAAAAACAAAACCCGAAGTCTATCTCCAAGAATCCAGACGGGATTGAAAATCCGAGTTAGTGTATCCTAGAGGAGTCAAATCCTCACCCAAATACACAAGCATATACCCTTGAGTCCTTCTCAGATACTTGAAAATATGCTTAACCACAACCTAGTGGTTTGGTCTTGGATCCGCCTGAAATCGACTTACAATCCTGACCATATAACAAATATCTGGTTGTGTGTAAAGCATGGCATACATAAGACTACCCACTGCCGAAGCATAAGTCAACTTCTTCATGTATTCTCTTTCTTCCTCAGACTTTGGAGAGTCTTTCTTAGAAAGAGTAATTCCAAACCTAGATGGTTGCCCACCTTTCTTGGAATCCTGCATTGCATATCTCATGAGAATTTTATCTATGTAGCTGGCCTGGGACAAAGCTATCATTTTGTTCTTCCTATCCCAAAAGATCTGGATACTAAGAACAAAATTAGCCTTACCCAAGTCCTTCATGTCAAACTACTTGGTTAACTATAATTTGATCGATGACAATGTCCTAATGTCATTGCTAATTAGCAGAATGTCATCTACATAGAGCAGCCGGAAAACCACATTCACATCCTTAATATGTTTGTAAACACATGGCTCATCCACATTTTGTGAGATCCCATAAGTCTTGATCACTTGATCAAATCTTATATTCCAAGAACGGGAAGCCTACTTAAGTCCATAAATTTACTTTAGCAACTTACAAACCTTACCCTGTTGACCATTGACCTTGAACCAGTCTGGTAGTTCCATATAAATGGACTCATCAAGATAGCCATTTAGAAAAGCTGTCTTGATATCCATTTGTCAAATCTTGTAGTTGAGAGCAGCAGTTATGGACAAGAGAATCCGAATGGACTTAAGCATGGCCACAGGCGAAAAGGTTTCCTCATAATTGATTCCTTCCTTTTGCGTGTAACCCTTAGCTACCAGTCTAGCCCTGAAGGTTTTGACATTTCCATCCACTCCTCTTTTTCTCTTGTAGATCCACTTACACCGTATGGGTTTTACCCCTTCGGGAAGATCCACAAGCTCCTAGACCTGATTAGTCTCCATAGACTTCATCTTTATGTTCATGGCCTCTGTTCAGAGTTTTTAATCAATATCCACCATAGCCTCTGTGTAAGTATAAGGATCCCTGTCATGTTCATCCAGTTCAGCCAATAAGGCCTCCCCATTGAACATATATTTTTTAGGTTGATGCCCGATCCTCCCACTACGTCGAAGCCCCTTAGGTTGTTGTTCAGGTTCGTTTGGCTTTTCTACATTGATCGGAACGGTTTCATTTGGAACCTCTAAAGTGATTTTATCACTCCTTAGCTCCTTAAGCACCACTTTGCTTCGAGGCTTAAAGTCATCCATGTAACTCTCCTCAAGGAAAGTTGCATTAGTTGAAACCACGACTTTATTTTGCTTTGGGTTATAGAAATAACCCCCTTTAGTCCTTTTTGGATATCCTACAAAAATGCAAACTTTCAAACGTGCTTCCAACTTATTTGCATCTTTAAACAGGACATGATCTGGACATCCCCACATGAGAATTTGGTTTAAGGATGTCTTCTTGCCTGTCCACAACTCATGAGGAGTTTTAAGGACCGATTTTGAAGGCACATTGTTCAAAAGATAACATGCGGTTTATAGTGCATATCCCCAAAAGGATAAAGGCAATGTTGAATAACTCATCATGGACCTTGCCATGTCTAATAAAGTCCTATTCCTTCTCTTCGCTACGGTATTCTGCTACGGAGTGCCCGGCGCAGTCAAATGGGATAAAATCTCATTCTCTAACAAGTGTCCTAGAAACTCATCAGAAAGGTATTCTCCACCTCGATTGGATCGAAGTGCCTTTATGGGTCTACCTAATTGCTTTTCCACTTCAGCCCAAAACTCCTTGAACTTGTCAAAAGTTTCGCTTTTGTAGTGCATTAGGTACACAAACCCATACCTTGAGTAATCGTCAATAAAAGTGACAAAGTACTTAAACCCTCCTCGTGCCCGGATGTTCATCGGTCTACAAACATCACTATGCGCAAGTTCTAGAACTCCTTCGGACCTATTGCCCTTAGACCCAAATGGTCTTTTGGTCATTTTACCCTTTAAACAAGATTCACATTGAGGTATAGATTCCACCTTTAAGTGAATGAAAGGTCCATCCCTTACCAACCTTTGAATCCTATTTAGGTTAATATGACCAAGGCGTAAATGCCAAAGATAAGTCTTATTAGAGTGAGAAGTTTTAAGTCTTTTAGAGTTATTATCATTTATCTCAACATTATGTAGTAAGTCCATCTTAGGTTTGATAAAATATAGATTATTTTGCATCCATCTAGAACAAATAAAAGATTTATTTTTTCGAATCACCACTTTATTATTAAAAGAAACCAAATAGGAGTCTTTAAATAAACAAGCTACAAAAATTAAATTCCTTTTAAATTTAAGAACATAAAAACAATCTCATAAAATTAAATTCTTATAATTATCAAAATAAAGATGGACGCCTCCCACTGCTTCCGCTAAGACCAAGGATCGATCGCCCATCCGAAGCATAAAGTCTTCATGAAGCAGACTTCTCGTTTCTTTGAACCCCTATAGAGAAACACAAACATGATTAGTTACACTGGAATCTATGACCCAAATGTCACTGGATTCCTCAACCAAACAAGTTCCTAAATACAGAAGATCACACCTACCTTCTTTGGAAAGGAAGCCCTTGCAATGCTTCTTTATGTGCCCGACCTTCCCGCAGAAGAAGCACTTAAACTCTTTGGGTTCTTCTTCTTCTTCTTCTTCTTCTTCTTGCTTTTATTGTTAGCGAGAATAGAAGACTTCCCATTCTTGGCTCGGTGCTTTTTTCCATTCCCAAGGTTAGGGTTGGAACTAGAAGTAGCTACCATGTTGGTCTCACCACCCGTAGGAGACTCCCTGATTAGCAGTTCAAACTCTTGTAACTGTTTCATTAATTCTGTTAAGGTCATATCTCGCCTATTGCTGAAATTAAAAGCAGCTCTAAATGGAATAAATTCCTTTGACAGAGTCTCAAAGACCATAGTCATCTGAGTTTCAACATCAATGTCAGCTCCATTGGTTTGTGTCTCAGCGAGATAACCCATGACCAACATCATGTGCTCCTTTACAGATGTCCCTGGCCTCTGCTTACAGTTAAGAAGTTTTTGAAGCTGGTGCTTAGTTAAGGCTTGGCCTCCAAACATGTCTTCTAAATTATCCAAGATCTGCTTAGCAGTCTCATAATCCTCAAGTTGAGCTTGTAGCACGTTGTTCATGCTGGTTATAACATAGCAGCGGGCCTGATCATTTACATCTTTCCAGCAATCGTACGCTTGGAATTGCTCATTAGTGGAGTCTCCCGTAGGCTCGGGAGAACAAGGGGTTGTCAGCACAAATTTTAGTTTCTCAAAGGAGAGGACATATCTAGGCTCCATTTCTAATCATTATAATTCTTTTCGGTTAATTGGTTTTTGTCAAGTATCAAAGATAAAGCCTTTTTAGAAAATTTTAATCTACAATAAAGAATCATATACCAGACATAAGTAAACATACAATAATAATTTAGTAAGATAACACAATCATGTAAAAACATACAAATGTGTTTATGTGTCAAAACTTTGAAAATATCACAACCTTATATTGATAATTCCCAACTCAGAATTCAACAAGCTCCTAGGGGAGTCATGCCAAATTAAATTAGGAACACAGATCCCCTCCTGATTAATATATGCCATCTAGGACCCGTATGATCCAACATATATTAATAATCGTTTCTTTGGCCATTAATTTTATTAACAGAGCTCCTAGGGGAGGTTAATAATAAAGTTAACATAAGTGTATAACTATCGTTTCAATATTTTATCCACGATTTATAATCACCACCTATGGAGATCTAATCTGGTACATGATAGAAATCCCTTCCTAGGGGTCGGAACCACCATGTTCTTCCTATGGACCAACAATGGAGGCTTTAGGTCCTCTCTTCGAAAACCTTCTCCCACTCAATTTTTTGAAATTAAGGTTTTATTTTAAAAAACATGCATGAACAATTTTAAATGAACGGCACTCCCTATTCTATATGGCATGTTATTAATATACATGGCAAATCATATTATAATGCAGATAAGCAAAGCAATCAAGCAAAATAATAATAAATAATCGTAATATTATGGTTCCACCCTAGAGAATAGAAAATAAAGATTACAAGATAATAATCAAAACATATTATCGATTCTTCATCCTTGAATCCTCAAGCTGTATCATTCTTCATGTAAATCCCATCTTCAAGTCTTCAATCCTGTATGAATCAAATACTCCATATTTCTAGTCATATCTAAATTTAATGTTTCTCAAAATTGTACTAAAAATAAAATTAAAATTGCATTAAAAACTGCACTTTTTCTAGAAAAATTTCTAGCTCTTTGCCGGAAAGTCGATCTGGGTGATCGATCTACTGGTCATGGCCTACCGGCTTGCCGATCATCATAGATCAGCCTATCGATTCATGACTAATCGGCTTGCTGAATCAGAAGTTCGTCCTGTTGCCAGAGCTATTTGATTTCTACCCTGTTGACGGCCTGCCGAACCTCACATCTGGCTTACCGGTCTATGACCATCGGCCTACCAAACGGGGGGTTTGGCCTTCCGACTGAGTAGAAATCACCCTTTCTAGAAGATAAAATTTTTAATGCAATTCATCAATTTTATTTTTAGCAATTTTAAAACATTAAATTAGAGACTCAGGAAATACCTGAGAACACCATTATCCATCTTCTAGGTTCGTCTTCTCCGAATAATTATTTAATTACAAAATTCTTACAAATTTAAAGTTAAATAATAATTCGTAGATGGAGATGATAGTCTGCCATCTAATTATATGAAAAACCTAAATACACATTCAAACTTATAAGGAACCATAACTGGTATAAATTAATTAATTAATAAATAATTAAATAATAATTTAATCAACCATAATTAATTAATAAACATTCACCATATAATCCATGACAACATAAAATTATATAGAAACCTTAGAGTACCAACTCTCTATAAAATTAAATTCAAACGTAAAAGAGATCAAGATCACATAATTTACACATATAGCATGATCACAAACTCATAAATTTACGTAAAAACCATGGCTTTGATTCCAATTGTTGAACAAATAGTACGCAACGAAATTTTAAAATTTTTTATGTTAGAGTATTTTCCAAAACACAAGTTTGACACACTATATGCATAAATTAACTAGATCTTACTAACCTCTAAATGCCAAAGAACTCCTGTAATCTGTGAAGAGAAGTAACGTTCTAAAAAAGCCTCAACCAACTGTTCTTCTTTGCTATTCTTTATCCATGATTGGAGTGAGTGTGTCACACATACAACTCTTCCATCAGATGACTCTCCTTCCAACCAATTGAGAGAACTAAAAGCTAGTGTTCGTGATTTGTGAACAAGAGCTCTCAGAGAGTTTCAAAATCTCACTTGCAAAATATTACTCTTAATCTCTCAACTGATCTAAATAATAATGAGACTCACTCCTTTTTATACAAGTTGGGTCCAGGGGTCAATCCTTATGAGATAACGCCTTAAAATTTGAATCAGAATCAAGTTGGAATCAATATCTGATGAAATCCACATGAAAACACGTGATCTTTTTATCGCACGATCGGCATGCCGATTTGTCTAATAGGCATGCCGAACTTGCCCCATCGGCGGGCCAAACCTCAGGATCGGCATGCTAAACTGTCGATAAAAATCTCAACAAATCTTTTATTTTTCACCAGAGATTCAATAGGATAAAGTCTCAGTTTTAATTCAAATAACCCAATAGAGAAGTTATTTAATTAAAACAACTTTATCTAGATAATCTCTAGAAAAATAATTAAATTCCTAATAATTCTACAAGTTTATCTTGATTTAATTTATTCAAAATTAAATCAACTGATAAACAAATAAGAATTATCCGATCCCAATAATTCAACAAGTTTATCTTGAATTATTTTTGTCACAAAATTAATTCAACCAATAAACAGACATGAATTATTTGATTCTTCTGAATTTCAACCAATCTAATAAATCTAACATAAGTCACCAATTATTGAAAAAACATGCCATATCGTTATAGGATTTTGTGAGCTTGCAAAGTGGACCTGATGGACTTATATAGTTCAAGCTCATGATAATTATGAAACCCAATATCCTAGATATACATTTCATAATTATCAACTCCAACGCTACTCTACTAAAAGCTTGGAGCTGTACTCTCGAACTATATAGAATTATGAAGCCCGTGTAGCTAAGTCTCCATGACATATCATAGTGTATCGTATCCCCATAAGATTATCCATAATTAGCTTAAGGACAAGTTCTGTCTTACCTTCTTGATTATTTTTATCTTACGTTCCATTATCACACCATCAAAAAACTTACCATCCAAAGATAGTATACTATTCAGTTACACCTATGTATCCAAATAGTTGAGCGTTCCAGTTTTTCAATTACAAGATAACGTATATAAAAGGATATCAATACTCCTAAAAAGGAGCTATATATTTCATATCTATGAATAACAGGTCTATGCTATCAAGAGTCATGCCTCCAACGTACCAGCATGCATACCACTATTAAATGAGGATCTCACCCTTTGGTACATTAAAAGACACAAGTCAAGACAATAGGCCCACTATTTATCTCAGGATTAAGATACATAAAAAATGATTGTCTAAAATGAATCGATTTGCCAAGATAGAATTATTAATCCAAATCAATTCACTTTATGTCCCAATCCAACACATCGTCACCTATGATAACGTACCAATGTTTCTTTTCACGGAGTCCACCTCTGATGGTCAAGACAAACCATCTCCCAATAGGGATATAGACAACATAACAATCTTTACATGAATAAAGCTCCTAACTTTATTCCCTTGATTGTGGATCTTATGATTTAGATCATTACCTTAAGAATCGTGTCTTCCGCATAATCTGTCCATCATATGCCCAATTCTTAAAGGTTTAGACTAACAGTCTCAGACTATTGTTTGCTTAACATACATTCAACAAGGGGAGTGAGATTGATGATTATTTAGATCAGTTGAGAAATCTAGAGTGAGTACTCTGCTAGTGAGACTCTGAAACCCCTAGAAAGTTGTTGTTTACAAATCATGAACTATAGCTCTAGGTATTTATCAATTGGTTAGAAAGAGAGCCACCTGTGGAAGAGCTATAGGAGTGTGCACCCACATACACCGATCGTTGATAGAGGATAGCAAAGAAGACAAGTTGGTTGAGGCTCTTCTAGAACGTTATACTCTTTAGGATTGCGGGAGCCTTTTAGCAAACAAAGTTTATAAGATCTGGTTAATTTATGCATATAGCATGTCAAACTTGTGTTTTAGAAAAGTACGCTGGTATAAAAAATTTTAAAATTTCGTTGTGTACTACTTTTCCAACACCAACCCATTCCTATAATAAAAACAGTGATACTTGTAGGGAAGGGTTAAGCAGTTTGCTTTTAATGATACTTATGCATTGAATACGTTGGAAATTCAAGTGAGTAATATGGGTTACTCGTGAAGTAAGAAATCACCTATGTGTGAGAGAAGTAGGGCCGCTTCAAAGGAGAATTGCTAGGGCTCAATTCTTTAGAAACTCTTACAGAACTAGGGAGATGTTCATAGCCAAAATGAACATAACCATGAGAATTGAAACTATGTCAAGAAAATATCTATGTGAGGTATGTTATCATTTACACAAACAACAGAACAGTTCAAGGACATCGCGTTTACTGGTCAGCCAGTAAAGTAAACATACTTTCATAAGGGAAGGTTCAAGGGTTAATGCCTATCTATCCTATGCAGGTATTAACTATAGGATCCTATCACCATGTTGTGTCTTTGTTTTTCCCTTGTAGTCTATCAATTTTATTCCGGTGGGGGATTGTTGGAAAAATATTAATCGGGTGAATGAGAAAATGATGCTCATTAGTGGAGGTTAATGGAGGTCATAATACTCATATTGTAACACCCAAATGCATGGCTTAATGGGAGATTATGAGCATCATTATCATAAAAAATAGAGGATTCAACCGATGGTTTAATGGAAAATTATGAGCACCATTGTCATCAAAATGGCTGGTTACAATCGGTGCCATTATGCTCTTAAAGTCTGAATAAAATCTGATCACTTGGAGGGTTACAACCAGTGCCATTATGTTCATAAGATCTAAATAAAACCTCATTATAATTTGGATTGTAATATCCATTCTCTTAAACCTATAAATAGAGCTCTCCTTTACATGATTGACACACACATTGATACAAGTATTTTGCACACATAGTTTTCTTTGTTTTCAAAGCTTGTCTACAAGTTCGCCATAGGTGCTGTTCGATCTTCTATAGACTATCATTGTTTGTCATTATATCTTAGGAGACAGACATCCGTCGAATCCTCAAGCACAACCAGAGAGGACTAATCTGTTTTAAAAAAAAAGTGAGCTACATATGCCTCGACTGTCATTTTCATCCCAATTGGATTCGATTTCTGTTTGAAGGTTGAATCTTGGTTGTAATATTTTGTTTCTAATTTCATAGCAATATTATTTCTTTTCTTTCCTTTATATTGTACTTATTTGTTGTTTATCTCCTATATTTTTAACAATGGCTTGTCTCTGCTCATATATTTTAATTAGTTTTAATTGTACTTTTTTGTCTCCTTTTTCTTTTGAAGATTGTCGCCTTCTATTTTAAGTCATTAACAATAGCTTGTCTCTGCTCATATATTTTAATTAGTTTTAATTGTACTTTTTTGTCGCCTTTTTCTTTTGAAGATTGTGGCCTTCTATTTTGAGTCATTATGTTTAGACAAGTTAACCAATGATCTAAAGCTAGGTGGACTAGTTAGGATGGCACATCTGTTTCGTTTCTTGATTTCCCATCTAATTACAATATAAAAATAGGGCAACACCCATGAATCATCTGAATTCTTAATTCGATTTTTTAAATTCCAAGATGCTTTAAGCTTCATCAGTCAATACTATTTTAATGAACAAGGTTCTATATTTTTTTTCCCAAGTAGAACCAAGAAAGAGATATACATGAGCTTTGGCATGTGATAATAGTCAACTTATATATATAGTTTTGTTATTATTTTATCAATATTGCTTGCGATAACTTAATATTGAGTTTGTCATTTATATCCAAGGAATGTTTCTGCTTGATTGTCATTGAATTTATTGGGTTCATTTTTTTATTCTCTATACTAATAAAAGCATCATATAGGTCTCTATAATATATTCCTCTGATTGAAGTCACATGTACTAGAAATGGGGTCTAGATAGTTCCAATATACTACTTATGCTCTATCATAAATATAGAGGGGACTGATTAGTTTTCCTTTGATGTTTTTAGACAAGTGTTGCCACTAACAATATTTTTTGTCCTTGAATTGTAAATTAATCATTTTATTGTACGTTTGATGGATTAGTTTGTTAAAAAAAAAAAAAAAGGAAAAAAACTCTCTACATTGAAACAACATTATTCTCCAAGAAACCACAAATCATAAATAGGGTGTTTGGTATAGTAGTATAAACTATTAGTTAGAATTATTTTTACTACAGCATATGAAATCTTTATACCATAACAACTTTTTTTTACTGTAATATATAAAAGTTTTATATTGTTCATAATTAAATTAATAGTGTAAACTATCCTGCGTCAAATACTCTTATAAAGTCCATAATCATAATATGTTTTTATCGTTCCCTAAAGAGAAGTACAGTTAAAACGCTGCACTATACGCGGAAATCACTATGATGATCCATCATTCATTTTCAACATATTTGAGACCCACATGGGTCACACAAAGTGCCTTTTTCTATTACACTAGGGGAAGGATAATTGTCTCTTGAGGAATATATTGATCTGGCACCTTAATAATGCAAATTTGTCCGGAGGGTTCAAAATGACAGGGGTTCAACCCAACAAGCAATTTAGTCAATATTCCTTCATAAACAAAGGGACAACGAGAAAAAATACTCAAAGTAATGGAGAGGAATAAAAATTAATGGACTAATTGTGGGAAAGGTTAAGAAATAGAAAAAATTACACAATATATTACCTTTTTAATCAATTTAATTTTTATGCTATAAATTTTAAAACTTAGAAAAGTTATAGCACAAATTTTTGATGTGCCACAAATTTTAAATTCTCTTGTTTATTTTCCCCTTCCTTTTTCATTTAGTTTACATCTTCTTTTTTCTCTCTCTGTCTCACCCAATTCACTCTCACTCTTTCTCTCCTCTCCCTCACTCTCTCCTCTCAAATGCTCTCTCTCTTCCTCGTTCTTTCTCCTCTCTGTTTCTCATTTGCTTTTCTTCTCTCTCTCTCCTTGTTTTTTTGTTTCTACTTTTCTTCACCACCGTTGAAGAGGATGAACTAGGAGAATGAAGCTCAAAATTGGAGAAGATCAACAAATCAGTAGAAGATCTTACAATAGTGACCAATGTCCTCATGATGCACTTGATCACCGAAGGAGATCGACTTCTTTGGTCATTGGTGAGGTTGGGTCTTCTCTATGTAATGGAGTACGGCGAGTGGTTGCTTTCCCCTCGTTGTTGTTGTCTAGATCTATGCACCTAGATCTCATGTTATTGTTGTTGTTGTTGTTTTCAAATTTCTTTTATTTGTTTTTTTGGCTATTGCGACATTGTTGGTGCTGGAGACAAGTTGGTAGCGTCAAGGAGAAAGAGAAAGAGAGGAGAAAAAAATATCCTAGGGGACACAATATCCTGTAGGACTATGGAACATATAACATGTCTCAGTAGGACATGAACTAAATTGTAGCATAAATAAAAATTGTGTCTAAAAAAGTGACATTTGTATGAATTATCCTAAGAAAGAGGCCATTTTGATTATCAATACTCTTCATTGAATAATTTAATGAACAAAATACCTAGGCTGATCTCTATGCTAGTTGATCTCACATCTATTGAGCATTCTAAATTAACCCCAATTATAAGGTTGTCTCAAGTAATACTTACTCGGTGAATCCGAGGTCGAACCCACATGGAAGGATTTATTCAGTTTCAGTACATATATTATATTAACTTTTTTTTTTATTTAAGCTGAAAAATTTGAGGATTAATATTTATTATTCACAAAATATATTTACAATATTTACACATTTTTACAGCATTTTTCATACTTTGTTTTTGATAATTTGGAACTTTAATAACAAGAAATATAGACAAAATTAAAATGAAACTTAACAATAAGTGCAGATAATTTAAAATAACTTAAGCAAAGTAATGACAATAATTCAAAGAAGTAAAACAACAATAATAACAGGGTTGATGTTTAAAGGTTTCGTTCTGACAATTATCTTAAATATATTTTAATTTTTCTTTTTATTTATTAGATAGTTTAAGTATACACTATGCCATCATATGTCGACAATAAATCAAGAGTTATCAAGCATTTACTGTGCCATTCCATGTCTGTAATGTAGCAAAAACACAACATAATAATTAGGCAGCATTTTAACTTAACTTAACTAAAATAACAACCAAGATAGTAAGTTAAACATTTATCAAGCCATTCTCTGTCTACGAGTAATCAAGGTCCTCCCAAGTATTATCTATGCTCGTCTACGTCATCGATAAATCAAAACTGTAATTTTGGCAGAGTTCTAGCTAAAAAAATATTGAAATTCTAAGTTTTCTAAGAAAATATTTTGGCATTACAACTGCTTAAAAAACTAAAAAAAATCAAAAATATTTAAGGTAATTTTGCCAGAATTTTCTCCTCTTCCCTCAGTTAAAAAGGAAATTAAAAAGACATAATTAATAAAATATTACTGATATTATTAAACATAATTTTTACAACATAAATTGAAAAATATTTTACAAGAAACTAGACTAAAAACTGAAATAAAAATTAAAATATTTAAAAATTAACTATTTATTTAGTAGTGCATTACACTGCGAAGGAGGGATTGCAGAACCAAGGAGAAGAGCCTCAATATTTATAGGGCCTAATTTTACTATTTACAACTGTAGCATTCATTGAAAATGTGGATCAAGACAATATGAGACTGTCCTTGTTTTTTTTCACGTGAGATTCCCTTCTTCATTGACTAAAAATTCGGTTGAGATCCTCTATTTCTTGACAGCTACATGTATTGAAATAAGCGCGATCATGGACCATTAATTTTGTGATCCAAGGGCCAAAATTTACGCACAATAATGGGCCAAGTAGGGCCACGTGACCCACAAATGCAGACCGTCAGATCGGTCAAGGTCCATAAATCTAAAGGCTAATAGGAAGCACACTTGTGAAAGCGCCCGCACATGATCCGACATAGTCTAAACCACTCTTTGACGCGCGTGAGAGTTGTCAGAGCATGTAATGCACTCGTGAATTGCGGATCGACACGTGGACCGTACTACTGAGACTCACTAACGTAATGGATGACATGTTGACACGCGTCCTCTTCTTCAGACGGTCATGATCGTTTGGATAGTTCATCGGACGCTCTTGTCTTGCCACGTGTCTTCCATATACAAAATCGATTTTTTTAATTGTTTTTGATGCATTTGATGTTCGATTTTGCCCCTTTTTGTGCCGTTTTGCTCCGTTTTTCCTCTAGATTTTAAATCTAAGATTCACAAACACGCTAAAATTAATTATTTTACAAACATAATATTTACAAAAATATTAAAAATATTTATTTTACATTAAAACACACAAAGTTAATTAAAAATAGATAAAAACTTCTAAAATTTCTAGTATTTTTTCGGTTTAGCACATATATGATTTTTATGACTTTGAAATATTTTTAGAAATTGCTAAAAATATAGTACGACATATTTACAAACTTAAAACACACTATTACTCAAAATAAAATCACACAATACTATTTTTACAATTTTAAGTATTTATAGATTAAGCACAAATTTAACATACCAAAAACGACTCTAAAAATTACCAAAAATATCATTAAACATAAAAACACATTTTTAAATACATTTTCGTACTAAGACACTAAAACACTATTTATCACTAAATTGCTATAATTGAGGAGTTTTATGAAAAATATTAATACAAAATGCTTGATTTTAATGTTAAGAAAAGTGCATTTTCTAAGTCTCATCACACCCCCCAACCAGTTTATTGCTAGTCCCTAGCAATTAAAGCGATAAAACTTAAAACAGATAAAAGGTTTTTTTTTTTGAAAAGCTAGTGATTCCTCACTGATTTTTGTCAGGATTCATTTCATATTCATGTCTCAAAGTAAAAATGTAAATATTAATTAAGTTATAATTCATTTCTAGAGTATGTCAAATATTTAAGATGAATTTTCCCATGTGTGTATGAATTTCTATTACTAATTAATGCATATTAACTAGATAAATTTACATTAATATAACTTAATTTATTTAGATAAATTCTTATAAATTTGTTTTTCATCCCTCTCTCCACTAATGTAGAATAACACCTTGTTAAAGACTTTTAGGACTTTATTCAGTTTGTAATGTAAGGCTTGGGTCAAAGATAGGATGAATTATATATTTGAGGCTTGATTCACCCATAAGACACTTACAAAAATTTTGAACCTTTAAAATATACAATCTAATTTTCAAAGTTTACAATCCCAAACTTGAAATGAAATTTCTTTTGTCAACCACTTTTAATTTAACTTCTCTTTTTTTAATTTTTTTAAATTTTGTTATTTTTACTGAAATACAAAATAACTGAAGAGTTACAATAAACTTACATATTTTACAGATGTAGTAGATATTCCTAACCCATCCCAACCTCTCATAACATTTGCATAAACCCGATTACACTTGAAAGAACAAATGCCTTATGAGTGAAGGGTAAAAGAAAAAAGATTATGAATTAAAAAGGCTAGGCTAAATATGTGGGTAACGAAGAAAAAAGAACATTAAGCACAACAGGGTAACTAGGGATATAAAATATCTTTAAGTAGGCTTGAAAGGCTTAAACGTCTCAAAGATGGCCTAAATTTTATCTATAACTTATTGTTATCTAGGATTTCACCTCAAGAAGGATTTAAACAAGTTATAGGATTTTATAAAAATAAACCAAATTATATTAACATAAACAGTCTCTAAATTAATATAACAAATCATAGTGCAAGATTATGTATTCAAATTTTGGGAAAATTTCAACCTAAATATAAGGCAAACTAAAGAAACTTACATAAACTTAAATAATATTTAAAATTTACCTTAAGTCATGAAAATGCTATAATCGTGATATCTCAATAGACAGGAGGCAAATCGCTGAAAATATTTTTAGATTTTTGAATTTTGTTAATTTTTTTTAGTTTTTTTTAAATAATCAAATGTAATGCAAATAAATAGTTTTTACAATCATGTAAAATACGTTTCAAGAATGCTAGTCACTCTATTACTCAGCTATTTCTACGAAGGTGAAGATGCGTTTCAAGAATATTAAGTATTCCTTACCTCAACCATCTTTAAACTTGCATGCTACATAAGGAGAAAAATGCAAAGATGAAAATTTACAAACACAAGGACTTCATTTTCAGACCATTATCGAGATGAGTTTCAGGACAAATCCTTCAATTAGCCATCTCGACCTAGGAACACATGAATCTTAAAGTCTTACAAACAACACACATTTTATTATTATTATTATTATTTTTCGCTTGGTTTTTAAAATTAGTCCTAGATTCAATCACAAAAAAGAAAAATTGACATAACCCTCTCCCCCAAACCTAAATTGAACACTGTTCTCAATGTTTAACAAGATTAAATAGGAAGAGTAACAACATATATTTACAAGAGCAGTTATTCAAAGACAAACACAAAAACAAAAACATAAACAATGATGCTGTAGGTAAAATTAAAAGAGATAGAGTTTAGAGAGAAAGATCCAAATCTTGTTTGCATTTTTCGCACAGCTTTGATGTTGCAGCGTCTGCCTCAGGATCAATGACTTACATTTTTTCAAACAATTCCTCTAAAGTAGGGGTAGAGATAAAAATCTTTCTTCCTGAATCCTCAAGAAGCCTTTGTTCCATAGCATGATCTAAACAACTAAGCAAACTATCAAAGTAACCATTTATATTTAACAAACCAACAAGGTTAGAGTGTAGTCCTAACAATTTCCAATTGGCAATGGCAAGTTCTTCTAGAGTTCCTAAACCTCCAGGTAAAGCAATGAAAGCATCAGAAGCAAACTCCATGTCTCTTATTTGCTCAGGGATACCTGCGACTATTTTTTCAACACCAATAGTGGGACCACATAAACGACTTTGAGCAAAGACACCTAGGATAATACCTAAAGCTCCAGTTCCTCTAGAACGACTTCCAGCAGCAACAGTACCCATTAAACCTAGACTACTTCCTCCATAGACAAGATTTATCTTTTTCTTAGCCAAGACAAAACCTAAATGAAATGCAGCTTTTATGTAATCAATACCTTTTCTTGATTTAGAACCGCAAAACAAACAGACATTGTTGAACTTTAAAGACGACTGGGACGAGGACTCCATAACAATTACTAAGACTACGACTCTTTTTTTTTTTTTTAAACTGACTCTATCTTACAAATTTGGTCTGAGGAAAACTTAAAAACTGAAATATATACACCTAAGAAGAACGTTAGGTACAATTAAGTAAAGACAGCTATGACGACATATAGATAAATGTGACACAACTGTAGAACTTTTTGAAAATTTTTATCTGACAAAATTATTTACCTTTTGACAAACTAGACTTTACTGTACAACTTTTGATGAATGGGACTAAATTTTAAAAATCGAAGCAAAGCTTATCTTACACGACACACAAGATGCCTTCCGAAGAAAATTATGCATCTGACAAAAGAAGAAAAGTCAAAATATTATTATTAAAAGATAAACAGTACAAACACAACAACTACTGTAAAAATTACACAACAAAAATCTTTTTTGTTGATGAAATTTTATTTGAGAATGAGTTAAAGAAAACTTTTTGTTCATCAAAATGTGTTTCCAGAAATTTTGTTACTCAGCTGTTCTGATGATTTTTCATTAAAACCATGATCATATCTCGAATAAATTTTCAACATTTTTTTTTAATTTTTTTAAGAGACAAACACACAAAGAAATAAAGAAAAATACTTTACAGACCTTGTTCTAAAGTTGAAGGATCTTGAGTCTGCTTTCCATCTAACATTCTCGCAAACTGAACAGTTGGGTCTTTTAGTGTCAGATTCCTAAGATGTTCCTTTTCTAAATGAAATGGAGGTGTTTCATAGCCCTCCAAACGTATCCACTTGGATGGGACTCAAGAGAAACTCGAAGATCTTCTAAGTTTTCATTCCTAATGCCATTTTTATATAACTAAATTTTATCTTCCCTATTTCTAGATACGAAACTAGGTGAGGGAAATTTTCCAGAATAAGTTTGACGAGAACATTTATGACATTTTGATTCCATTTGACGAGCTTTTCTTTTTCTAGCACATAGACTTGTACCCATACTAGGCAAACCTACATTATTTACATCACTTGGATGAACAAGACCTTTTATGTACATCTTGATATCAGTAGGAAGTTTAAAACGTGAAAGTACCCAAAGACGAATAACTCTAGTTTTATACTTCTTTCTGATTTCTCTTTGAGAAAGTGAAGGGAAATATTTCTTTAGGTGCTCATATTTAGGATCCATGACTTGAAAGAAATAGAGAGATTCTTGAGAGTGAAGTGAAAACTTCAAAAGAGAATTTGAGAGAGAATTGGGGAGATTTTTATGGAAGCAGAAGAAAAGGAGATTAAAGATTTTTTGGAAAAAGTGTTTGAAAGATTGAAGAACTTTGAAAGAGCTTTGGAGAGTTTCTAAGAATTTTAGCAAAAAGACAGAGAGAATTCGAGAGAGAAAACAAGATATTTAGAAAGAGAAAGAACAAAGATTTTTGAGCTTAAATGCATAGTAATGGATTTTATAGACAAGGGGTGAATTATTGTTTAGATACGGGGAAGACAGTATAGGCACATGTGACATAATACATAATGATAATGGGCTAAACTAAAATGGGCTAAGGAAAAGTAACCAAATAGATTACTCAGAAATGAAAATATTTTTGTGTTTTTGAGTTTTTCAATTTTTATGTTTTTTTTAATTATTTACAAAAGTCTAAAATTCAGAAAAATTCATTGAAAATCATTTCATTAAAATGCATTTCTAGTGGCTGTTGGTGCAAAAATATCAACTAATCTTGCTGATTATAACCTCCATGATTTCTGCCATCTTAATGAATTTTTGATTTTTTGATTTTTTATTTTTAGGAAAAACAAAGAGAGTAAAGATACAACATACAAAAACAAAAACATAAATACAAACATTAATCTATAACTATGATTTCAGTTTCAAATTCAAAATCGAAATTATCAATGTTGATGACTGTTGGAAGATTTGCTCTGAACCTTCCCAAAAGATAGCACTCCCAAAAAGTTAAGTTGCCAGCTGCTACAAAAAATCTTTGCTGAAATTCTTCTTCATCCATAAGATCATACATGAGATCATCCATAGTGTCACCCATTACCTCATCCTCAGGTTCTTCTTCAAACACTTCATTTTCACAAAGTATATAGTTGACTTCCTTTAAGAGTACAAAGTCTCCCACCTCGAATTCCAAGGGTCGACGTCTTCTATCTGCATAACTTTTATGTCGACTCTGAGCTGTCTTCAATCGATCTTGAATTACGGCGACCTTCTCATTACTATCGCGAATCTCTTTTGGTCCAAGAATAATCCTATCTTTCGGCTCAGCCCAACATACTAGTGACCAACATGATCGTCCGTACAGTGCTTCAAACAATGCCATGCCAATGCTTGATTGATAGTTGTTGTTGTATGCAAACTCTGCCAGATGCAAGTACTTATTCTAGTTTCCGTCGAAGTCCAACGCACATGCGCTCAACATGTCTTCAAGAATCTGAATGACCCGCTCAGATTGTCCATTGGTTTGAGGATGAAACGTTGTACTGAAGTTCAAGTCTGTACCCAAGGCCTCCTGAAAGCTTCTCCAGTACTTGGCGTTGAATCTGGTGTCTCTATCTGATGTGATGGACAAGGAAACTCTGTACAACCGCACTATGTTCTATAGATTCAATTCTTCAAAAATCCTCCTCGAACAAGTCGACTTGAACGGAATAAAATAAGCTGACTTCGTTAACCTGTCGACCACGACCCAAATTGCATCATGCCTTTGCTCCATCCTCGGCAATCCGATAAGGAAATCCATCGTGATGTATTTCCATTTTCACCCTGGAATAGGAAGTGGCTGAAGCTGACCTACTAGCTTCTGATGCTCGGCTTTCACCTGAAGACAAGTCGTACACTTGGCCACATATTCCTAGATATCCTTATTGATACCTCTCCAGAAATATTGCCTCTTTAGATCACGGTACATCTTTGTGCTCCCTAGATGAATGGCGAACTGAGACTTATGGGCTTCATCCATTACGGCCTTTGTCACTTCTGCAATTGCTGGAAGTGCTAGGCGCTCCTTGAAGTACAACGATCCATCGGCATGTATCCTCCATTCTTCAAATTGCTCTTCGTTCTAAACCTGCGTCCAGATTCCCTGAAGGTGCTAATCTCGCCAGTGATTCTATTTCACCATCTGAACAAGAGCTGGGGTGGTCGTTTCTATGTGATACACCAAAATGTAATCATAGTCTTCATAATATTGTAGCCCGTACTCACTGACTGTTGCATCTCTTTTCCAATCTTCAAGAGCCAGACATGCAAGTGTCCCTGAAGACTTTCGACTGAGCGCATCTGCGACTACATTAGCTTTCTCAGGATGGTACTGCAGCATGAAATCATAATCCTCCATGTATTCCATCCACCTTCGCTGCCTCAAGTTCAAATCCCTCTAGGTGAACAAATACTTCAAACTCTTATGGTCGGAGAAAACCTAAAATGTCGCCCCATACAAATAACATCTCCAAATCTTTAGCGCGTGAATTATCGCCGCAAGCTACAAATCGTAAGTAGGGTAGTTTCACTCATGAGGTCGTAGTTGTCTCGATCCGTATGTCACCACACGTCCATGTTGCATCAGCACACACCTAAGTCCACGTCCCAAGGCATCTCTGTAAACCTCATATGGCTCATCACGGTTGGGGATAATCAATACTAGAGCTAAGGTCAACCGATTCTTCAACTCTTGAAAAGCGAGCTCACATTCTTTATCCCACTTGAACTTGACATTCTTCCTGATCAATCTTGTCAACGATGTTGCTATCTTTGAGAAGTCCTTCACAAATTTCCTATAATACCCTGCGAGTCCCAAGAAGCTATGAACTTCTGCCACATTCCTCGGTCGTTCCCATTCCACTATGGCTTCCACCTTAGAAGGATCCACCAAGATACCATGTTTGGAGATAACATGACCTAGAAACCTGACCTCTGTCAACCAAAACTCACACTTTTCTTTCTTGGCATACAACTGGTGCTCCTGCAAAGTCTGAAGCATGATTCTGAGATGCTGCTCATGCTCCTCCCAAGTCTTAGAATAGACCAAGATGTCATCGATGAACACGATCATGAACTGATCCAAATAGGGCCTGAATATCTTGTTCATAAGGTCCATGAAGGCTGCTGGAGCATTCGTGAGTCCAAATGGCATCACTAGAAATTCAAAGTGCTCATACCGAGTCCTGAAAGCTATCTTGGGAATGTCCTCTTCCTTAATCCTGAGTTGATGATATCCCGACCTCAAATCTATCTTTGAGAAGTACCGCGGACCTCCCAATTGGTCAAACAATTCATCAATCCTGGGAAGAGGACAGTTGTTCTTTACCGTGACCTGATTTAGCTGCCGATAATCTATGCACAACCTGAGAGTTTCGTCATGCTTCTTAGCAAACAAAACCGGTGCTCCCCATGGTGATATACTATTTCGAATATATCCCTTATCAGCAAGCTCCTGGAGCTATCTCCTTAATTCTTTTATTTCTGTCGGCGCCGTCCGATAAGGTGCTGCAGAGATCGGTGCTGTTCCTGGAAGCAACTCGATGCCAAATTCGATCTCTCGATGAGGTGTTAATCCTGGCAATTCGTCGGGGAAGACATCTTCGAATTCATCTACCACTGGGATCGCTACATTTCTTCTCGAGGCACTAGACTCTCCTTCTAGGTTCATGAGGAAGGCATAACAAGCTGTGTTCTTCTGTCCTCTAAGACACGCCTTTACGAGATGCTCACTCATTAGCTGATCACCACCACCCTGATAAGTGATCATCGTCCCCCTATCGGATACTAAAGTTGCTTTTCTAAGTTGACAGTCTACAACTGCACTGTATCTGGACAACCAGTCTATCCCTAGGATTACATCATATGTACTCATGGGGATTACAATGAAATCACTCTTCAATATCTCATGCCTAATCTTTATTTTACAAGCTTTACAAATACAGTTCACACACACCCATCCCAATGGTGAAGCTATCATTAAGGGTTCGTCGAACTCTTCTGTTTCTAATCCCAAGGCATGTACAAAAGAGCTCAAAATGAGAGAATGTGTGGCACCAGTATCGAATAACACGTGTGCTAAAGACTAAGAAACTAGAATCGTACCATCGACAACCACGTTACTGGTCTAGGCATCTGAACTCCCTGATGTCATGGTGTGAACCTGCACTAGAGCTTTCCCTTTACCTCTACCAGCATTACTAGGTCTCGGGTTAGTTGGCCGATACTGCTGTGATGGAGGTGACTGCACACTGGCTGTACTCGATGCTCGATACTAAGGGACGTTACGCTGAAGTTCTACAGTTGGTGTCCTTGTGCTGGATACGGCAATTGCTGAGGAGGAAACTGATGGAGCTGAAGCTGAGGGGACTGTTGAGACGGAGGTAGGGTCTGAGGCTAAGGTTGTCAACTGGCTCCTTCTCTAGTATAAAACCCTAGACAAGCACTCCTGATCAAGCAATTCCTCTTAATATGTCTCGGCTGTTGACAATAATGGTAGTAAAAGCTGTAAGGGTTGCTGCGTCCACTGCTAGATGAACTACTACTGTCGCTGTTCATGCCACCATGTTTGTTCTTCCTCAGAGTTGGTCGATTATTGATGCTCCTCCTACCGCTCCTTTGTGGTCCTCCTAAAGTCTTAGCTCAATTCTCACAGTACTGCGCGTAGTCGTTTTCCATTGATATGGCTGATGACATAAGCTCTCCGAAGTTCCTGAGTCGCAGGGCAACCGCTGTAGTCAAATGGGAGCCTTAAGTCCGTCTTGAAATTTAATACACTTCTCACTCTCCGATGCCACTATAGAGGGAGCAAACTTGGCCAATTCATTGAACTTTGCCTAATATTCCCATACCGACATGTCACCCTATTGCAACCTGTAGAATTCAGCCACCTTCTGGTCTCTATATCCCTGTGGAAAGTAGCTGTCGTAGAACAACTCCTCAAACCTGTCCCAACTGATGTTACCATTGTTTTCCAGGCGCTTTGCTTGCTTCCACCAAGTATTAGCACCACCTTCGAACTTGTATGCTACAAATTCCACACGATACTCTGCTGGCATGCCAAGAGTATCCAGATGCTTCACAATCGAGTCGAACTAATATTCTGCTACTTACGGGTCACCGTTTTCGTCAAAAGTTGAAACAGTTGCAGGCCAGAACTCCTTAAAGTACGTTGCCAATGACTAGCCTCGAAATCCTCTGGTCTTACCCTTGCTGCCATTTGCTGGAATGTAGCAAACATAGCCCTCATCATGCCTTCATCACTTTCAAACTCAGCGTTAGCTGTCGAACGACGTCTAGGTGCCATTTTCTCACTTTTGAAAACAAAATTTAGATTGTCAATGGCATTTCATCGTCGTACCTATGTGTGCACTATTCCTAAGGCTTATAACCTTGAGCTCTGATACCATTCTATCACGCCTTAGAGAACAGGAGGTGACGTGGAGGGTTGATTAAGTTAATTAAGTAGAAATTTAGTTAAAACAAGAGTTTAAGAATTAAGAAATTATTTAGGAAGATGTGATAATTTAAAAAAAAAAACTTTTTAAAGCGAAAATTGTAATATTTAAACAAATAAAATAACAAAATAAACAATAATGAAATAATAATAAAGAAATAGAAATAAACGAGAATGGGTCCCACTGATCCACGTTTTGTGCACACACATAGTATTGACAATATTAAATTACAACTATAGTCCAAAATAAACAAAAGAAAGTTAAAGTTATACATGCCTTGATTTTATAATTTAAATAACCTACTGGGTTCTCCTATTGCTCGAATGTTCTGTCCGTGGATTCTTCTTCGATCCTAAGCTGATATCCACCTAGAGGGGAAAGACTAACAACAAATACAATGTGAGCAGAAGGCTCAGTAGGACTATATACTTTAAAACATTTTATCTTAAAAGGAAATTTCTTCACTCAAGAAAATTATTTAGAAGATAAACTTGAATAAAAGAGTAAATAAAATTCAATAAAATTAATCTTACCCAAAAATCGTTTATTGGTCGACCATAAAGAATATCATTTTCTTTTTCCTAGGCAAACCATATATATTTCACCACCGAAGTGGCCGAGCTGGGTTTTGGGACCTACCCCCAAGGTCACGCACTATACGACCTGATCTCTGATATGGCATCATGCCCCAAAATATATATATATATATATATTTACATATCTTTTCATAATTATTAAAATTTCTATTTACCAAATATAGTCATTCGCACATTATTAGGTTTATTATGAAAACCACCTTAATTCTACTGTTTATAAAAACAGTCAATGAAATCCTTTTTCAAACAATCACTAAAAATATTTTAATGAAGATCCTTTTAAGGCCAAAATCATTTTAAAAACTAGGTTACCAAGAAGAGGGTAGAAGTCCTACCTCAATGCTTATGTTGATGTCTGACACCGCAATCTTGGTTCGCTACACATTAGCTCCGCGGAACCACAAACATCATTAAATGTACAATAACTAAGTCTATCAGTATCTAGCTTAAGATATTCTATGTCATTAAAGTGTTTCATGGTGTCCTAGTGTGCCATTTGGGTTTATAAAATCATACAGTGTTGTTAAAATCAAAATCAGGATTCAAAACGGTGAAAATGGATGAAAAATCATAAAATCTCACTATGCCCAGTCGGCCTGCTGGTCACCCTAGTTCGGCCTACTGGAAAACTAGGTCCGGTCAGCCAAAATTTTCCAAGCTCGGCCTGCCGGTCGAATGAATCCGGCTTGCCGAACTTATGAATATGGCCTACCGAACATGAACTTTGGTTTACCGATCTAGAAAAATTCTAGAATTTTTCAAGCACCGGTTTCGGCCTCCCCGAGCCCAAATCTTTAATTTCAACCTGTGTCCTCAAATCCCAGGCATGAATAATGATCATGGTTGATAGAAAAACATAGTAGATTACTTTTTAGTACATCAAAACAAGATTGAAACAAAATTTTTTTGGAAAAATCCAAAAGTGGGGAAAATTAGAGAAAAATAAAAAATCTTGATTCAAATATGTTTTTGATCAAACAAGGCTTAGATTCTAGTTGTTCTAAGTTCCTCTAACCTAGATTGATGGTTTTCTAGGCTTAGAAAAGTTTAGATTTCAAAATGCAAGAAAAATTGAAAAATTTAGAAAAGTTTAGAAATTTCGAAACTAACCTCGAATCAAAGCTTTAAATCATAGTTGTGGTTGCCAAATATCGTCCCCAAGCCTTAAATCCACTAACCAAAACTTGGAATTGATTTTTGTTTCAAAAATTTTGAGAGGGAAATAAGAGAGAGAGTGATAGACCGAGAGAGAGAAAAAGAGAGGATGAGGGAGAGCGAGAATAAGGGAAAGAAAGAGGGAGAGAGAGATTTTATAAAAGAAAAGGAAAACAGTTTTCAAACAATACCACGTCCCACATGTGGTTTTCCAAAATGGGACGTGTTGGTCATTTGATAAATTGATTTGTTTTAAAATTTAAAATAACAAATAAAAATAATTAAGAGTAATTCAAAACTCATTAAAATAATCAAAATAACATTAATTCAGAAATCCCACAAAATGATCAAATTAAGTTTAAAATATTAGTTATAACATACTAATCCACCATTTTACTCACAATAACGTTTAATTAATTCCGGGGCGTTACATCCATACAAGTAAGTTGTAATTACATCCATAGGACACATTAAATTTTCATATACTGCTAGGCTAATTAGATATCTAAACATAATTGCAACCATGACTAGAGAATACATTTCTTCATAATCGATTCTAGGTCTTTGTGAAAAAATCTTGTGTAATAAGTCGAGCTTTGTACCTCATAGTCTCGTTTTTCGCATTATGCTTCCACACGAAAACTTATTTATATCCTACAGGCCTCACAGCTTCAGGTGTGAGAACAATAGGTCTAAAAACTTTATTCTTATTAAGTGAATTTAATTCAACCTGCATAATGTCTTTCCACTTAGCCCAATCGTGACTATTTTTACACTCAATAATTGATCTTGGTTCAAGATCCTCACTTTCAATGACACATGCCACTGAACAAGAAAATATTTTATCAATATACTCCATTTTATTCTGATTCTATAATACTCCTGTATTTACATAATCAATAAAGATTTGATGATTTTCTAAATCTTTCAAGTTTTGGTCGACATTAAGAGTCTCTTGATTTGTCTCATTTTGTATTTCTTCTAAAACACATTCCTCCATATTTAGGTCATTATTCCTTTTAGCTCATTTTCTTTTCCAAGGATTTTTGTCTTTAGAATCGATTGGACTACCACACTCTAGGCGGTCCGCAGACTCATGAGTGACTATATTTTTGATTTGTCCTTTTGAGACTTCAATTTAAGCAAGAGCATTAGCGGTTAGTATATGTGATTTAGTCACTCATTTTGCGTCTATGAATGCACCTAGTATTTGATTTGCTATGTTTTATAAGTGCATAATATTTTGCACTTCTAACTCACACTATTTTGTGTAAGGATCAAGATGCAAAAGAGATGGTTCACACCATGTAATTTCCTTTTCCAACTGTTTCTTATCTCCCCCTAATATTGGGAAAATTGCTTCATTAAAATGATAATCAGCAAACGTCCCATAAAAACATCACCAATTTAAGGCTCAAGATATCTGATGATGGAAGAGAATTTATACCCAATATATATTTCAAGTCTTCTCCAGGGACCCTTCTTTGTGCATTGTGGGGGAGCAATTAGTACATGTACCGCATAACCAAAAATCCTTAGATGGGAAATATTTTGTTCTTAACTAAATGCTAGTTGTAATGGGAAGTATTTATAATAAGCACTTGGTTGGATGCGAATTAATTCCACAGCATGTAAGATTGCATGACCCCATACAGAAATAGGAAGCTTTATTCTCATTATTAATGGTCTAGCAATAAGCTAGAGGCATTTAGTCAATGATTCAACAAAATTTATGTATATACATGAGCAACAGGACGCTCAACAATAATCCCAACTGATATATAATAATCAATAAAAGCTTGAGATCTAAATTCACCAACATTATCAAGTCTAGCTTTCTTGATTGTATAATTGAGAAATTGTGCTCTTAACTTGATTATTTAGGCAAGAAGCCTCGCAAATGCCACATTACGAGTTGATAATAAGCAAACGTGTGACCATCTGCCAATGGCATTCATCAAAACAATAAAATATCTGACTGGCCCACACAATGGGTGAATAGGCCCACATATATCACCTTGAATACGTTCAAAAAATATAGGTAATTTACTATTAATTTTAAATGGTAATGGTTTCAAAATTAGCTTTCCAAGAGAACAAGTTACACATGAAGTTTTATTTGTTTGAAAGAACTTCTAGCCCTTCAATGGATGTTCATATGAGTTTTCAATAATTCTTTGCACCATTGATGAACCAGGATAACTCAGTCAATCATGCCATAAGTTTAATATCTGAGGATCTATTCAATCACATTTAAAGCCCATTTTGGCAATCATGGTTCCAACCAGTTTCCTCACACTTTTTTGAATCTGTTACATACTCAACACATGAGATAACAAACTTTTTTCTAGAGAAAAACTCTTAGTTTTTCTCTTTGAGTATTCTGTAAAAGTTACGTGAATGAAAATTTTTTTGAGATAACTGTTATCTTTCCCTTTTTATATCTGAGCCATTAGTAATTTTTCAATTGATTTCCAATTTGAAATAACCACCATATCAGATATATGGGGAAAGGATGTACTTTACATTCCTTATCTTACCTAATTCTAGAGATATGTGTATACATATATATATATATATATATAAAATAAGTTAAAAGGAAATCATGTTAAACATGATTCCTTTTTCTATTTTTTTTTATTATTTTTTTCTATACCGAATCACGTTAACCGTGATTCCAATAACATATATATATATAATATATAATAATAAACATTTACAGAAATGTTTGAAAAGTAAACAAATTCAAAAAAGTAATATATATATATATATTAATATATTATAAAATCTTATATATATATAAGATTTGGTTCAAAAACATACATACATATATATATATATATATCTAAATCTAAATTCAAAAATAAATCACATTTATTTAAGAATAGATTTTAAAATTAACCAGTTAATTAATTAGTAATGCTCAGTTAATGTGCCAACTTTTATCACATTACATTATGTGTCATAGAGAACATTTTTCTATGTCACATTAATAATTTAAGTATGAAATAATTAATTCAAAATTCAATAATTTCAAACTAAATATGTATAATTCATTCTATGCATAAATCCAATATAGTGTTACAAAGGTGATATTGGGGACCTATAGACCTATAACCCAAGCTCCAATAAATTTGACAATTAATTAAACTCTTTAATTAATGTGTCAAATTTATTAGTTTCAGTGTTATTCTACTAAAAACCTGCAACTGAACTCTGAGATTATAGTGAAATTACTCAAAGAAAATAAGCGAGTAGTCCATTGATATAATCATTACATATAAGTCAGTCCTCCATAAATAGTTCATAATAAGAGCTAGGTTTAATTTCCGTTTACCTCCTTATTATATCTTTATCCTTGAGTTCCAATAATTCTCTAATGAGCAGTTAATTCATAATCTTATTATGAACGAGCGCTCTACTGTTCAAACCTCGAATCATCACTTAAGAGAACTATTTTTCTAACTTCCATAAGAGAGGCATGGATTCTATATCTATATAATATTATTCCTAGCCATTTATTACATTATGTTTCTAAGATGCTAAGTTATGATCTATACTTAGATAAATCTTACCATGCAAGTGAAAAAACATAATGTCATAAATAGGAGTCTAATAAATACTCAGGATTAAGACTATCAAATATATGATCATCATAGTGATAAATTTGAATATTTTATTTGTAATAAATGATTATTAGAGATTTATAATTTATCTGGTCCAGTCCTATATAATCTCATTGTATAAAGTACCTTCAATCCAATGTCTCTACATTAATAGTCCGGATAACGACTAATTCATTCTAAATGAGATTGGACCGTATTTGTAATATTTAATTAAAGATCCTAAACTTTAATTAATTATTACGGACTATTTTGATTATTATCTATAAATTTAATCCCTAAGCATATAATACTTATATGCTAAATTTATTGTCACATAAATAATCATGGAATTTTCTTGATATTTATAAAAGTACTCAAAATACATATAAGCAACCAAAATAATTATAAATGTCACTTTATTTATTTATTAACAATATGTACAATATCACAGCTTTTAGGGCACCAAACCTAACAGTATTACCTATGCTAGTCTCTGTCTACGATGAATAAAACTCTCCAATTTTATAAGAAAAGTGTGCAAAAAATTTTCAAAAATTCTGAGACTAAAAACAAACAGGGCCATAGGTTTTCTAAAAAATGATTTTGGCATTATAACATCTTAAAAAACTAGAAAAACTAATACTAGTTAAATTAAAACTATTAGAGTTTCACCCATCACCTCAACAAAAAGAGAAAACTTAAAAACATATTTTAACACAAAAAATTACTATTACTTATAAAATTACACACCATTATAACAAAATGGTCTCAAGAATTTAGTTACAAATTTAGGTTATAAACCTCAACCTATAACTAAGCTCTCGAACGAAGATTTAACATAGGAATTACATGCCCTTTTATAGGCAATGGGTCCATTTGACATTACTTTTGGTGGCTGCTTTTAGGTCTGTAATTGTCTACAGTGGTTTATAATGTTTGGTAAACCCGGCTTTTGAAAAGTTACATTTAAAAACTGCTGCCTAGTCGAAAAAGTTGAGACGCAAGCTAGGGGTTGCTTTTCACAATAGCTTCTGTATTTATAATTTAAAATTACTAAACTAACCTTAATAATATATAATTCCTAATCTACCCCTTCTTTTTTAAAAAATTAAAATAAATAAAATACGTGTTATTGTTAAACAATAAAACGTATTAGAAATAAATCAAATAAAAATTTGAATAAATCAAAACAACTAATTCAAATAACACGTTTTGAATTAGAGTTTTTTTAATTTAATTGAAATTAATAAAAAAACATATTGTGGAAAAAATATTACGTATTTTTAACTTTAAAATTAAAATTAATTAAAAACTAAAGTCATTAATATGCTTAGTAAAACATGTATGTTTTTGTCATTATATTTATCCATAGCATAGTTTACTAAACACCTACAATTCTACTTCTGGTTCTCACAATAGTTTGAAAAACATTTACCAAACGTCTACCTGCTTATAGTCCATAGCACGTCACAATAATACCAAATTGACCCAATATCGTAGAGAACTCGACAAAAGTGGATACGCAACAAGACAAAATTTTTCTTCAGGTATGCTAATAGGCTTAAATAGGGAATGAAAGAGGTCCAAGGAAAGACTCTTTAAAAAAAAAAATCCAATGGAGCACAAGGAAATGAAACACTAAAACCGCAGCACTTTGGACATTAAACATGTGGAGAATGCCAAATCCAACGGTTGACAGCGAGCTTCTTTGGTGGAGAATAACTGGCAAGGAGGGAGAATTTTTGGTGACTGTTGGATCGAAACTTGAATGGCTATGATAGAAGAAGCACTCTGGAAACATAAGCTTGCACGTGGATGATTGAAAATGCAATTCGCTACAAGTGGCGGTGCCCTCTGATGATGTGCATGTGACGAGTTGGTAACGAGTGACACATGGTCGAGAAGTTGACACGGGAGCTAACGGGAATAGAATTGGGTTGACCATAGAGTGCCACATGGACAATATTGACCAAGACAAGGCTAAAGACTTTTCCTTGGTTAGTGTGAGCTTATCCATGTGGTTATGCACTTTTGGAATATTAATCTATTTTTTGAGAGATCTTGGCTTTCGCACTTTGGTAGGTCTTCGAGATCTTTTCGATGACCTATGTTGTGTGGAAGGGATATCTATATGATCTGATATGATTCGATCAATTGTGTAAAGCCTGCGGTAGCAACGAAACAAGGGAAAGTATATAGAAAAGATAGTTCTTTTCTATTATATTAGCATAATTAGTCATCTCGGCTCAGTGAGTCCTTTCTCCGTGATGAATTCATTAATAATATTCTATATATATATAGACACACACGCTAATATATATACTAATATATATTAAATATTGGTTATTAGTTTACTCAACTCAAGAGTTACTCAATGAATCTGTTGATTTGAAATTTCAAGACGGGTAAATTCATAATGCCAGAGGAATCATTACTGTGGGGCATAGACAGGGAGGCCATAAATGTCTATATCGTAAAATCGATTTTCAATGAAATGAAAAAGATATATATGGAAAATTGTAACTATTGAATATGACCCTTAATCGAAATGCATACATTTGTCTCATACACTATGGGGGCGGTGAGAAATGATACTTTCCTTAAAAAAAATAGAAAAGTTTAAAACAGACTTATTTAATGGACAAAAATGGGAGAATTTATAATTATGATCCATGCAGTAACATCCTTTTTAATCCATTCAACTTGAATTGGCATTTTCTCCATCAAAATTATTGTGAAAAAAAAATCCCCCTCGAATAGTCCTATTTTTCCTCCATGCCAATAAGGGGCTAAAAGATCTACTACTTTAATTTTTGTTTCAAAAATCGATAATTTGTATCTAATTGTATAAAGGCAAGCGCCGATCTATGAATAGAAGATGTTGTGCGAGTAACTACAAGTATTTGTGCAAATAGGTATAATCTATGTAATTACAGAAATTATCAAAATGAAAGAATGGACAATAATAACTATAAATATACAAAAACAAAAGAAAAAGAGGCCTTTTTTTTGTAATTCTTATGATGCAATTGGAGCTTATCGACAACAAATAATCCTTTTGGATAGTCCTTTGTGGCTCCGGTGGTGACTAGATCAACGTGTTATTACTTCAATAGAAGCTCCCATTGAAGTTTACTATCAATCTTTGGGTACCTATCATGAAATTTATGGACATTTAGTAATAGTAAGAAGTATAAAAAAAAGAAATTCTTTGTATATCTCTTCAAACCACTGTTGGTCATATTTCTATTTATTGAGAAATCGAAGAAGCTATACAAGGGTTCTGGGCCTGCTCATATGGTAACTAATCATATGGTATCCACACTAAGTAGTATAATCTGAAAACGTTAAGTACAAGCAAAATACATAGAGACAACCCTTGAAGTCTCAAAAATATCAAAGGAATGTTAATAAAAGGTCAAAATAATAAGACCTATTCTTTCTTTTGTCGCCTTTTATTTCCTTAAGTCAAAAGTATAAAAATATAGAATCAAGCTAGATCATATCTATCGCATATTCCTATTTAATTATTTTCTATTTTCCCTTTTGTTTTATTTGATCTCAATCTTACCATCTTCAATTGTCACTATGAACCAATGGAAACTCCTTATGAGTGTTGTTTCTGTTTGCTATTATCTAAAAATAATCAAGTTATTAATGACTAGACGAAACCAAGAAATAACCCCTCACGTGCAAAATTATAGAAGATCCCCTTTAAGATCAAACAATTCCATCGAATTGAGTATGATTTTATGTCTAATAACATCTACTAGACCAGGAATATCAATGAACTGATTATTGAGATTGCTCAAGATACCCTTTTTTAGCTTCTAGAACCTATTTCTTAGTTCAAGATCCCTCTTACTAATTGGAATCAAAGAATTAGTAGATCTACTCTGCCCAAAATGGAAATGGGCTAGGGTTATGAGCTCATAATCATGGAATCGACTCAATCATCCATTTTCTTCCATTTTCGCCCCAAATTTGAAATTTCTTAATAATTAAATCTAGATGAACTAATTATTCTGCAAAATAAAAAAAATAAAAATTAAGTAAGTATTTTTAAATACTTATTAAACAAAAAACAAATTAAAACATATAAACACACATTAAAGACACAAATACTATTAATATTAACAAAATAATGCGGTTTTATATAGACATAACATTTAAGACTTAGAAACATTTTTTAAACTTTCTAGACATATATTAAAACATATTTGAATATTAAAAAAAATATTACAAAATAGATTAAGATTCCACAACATATTCTTTTTTATGGTTTTAATCTATTTCACACAAAACACATATTTAACGAAAATGCTTATGATTAAACATAAAACATACAAAAAAACATATAATCAAACATATTTTCACACTAAGACACTAAAATTCTATTGAACATGAAAATGTTGTAATTAAGGATTTTATGACAAATAAAAATACAAAACAAATGATTTTAGTCTTAGAAAATGTAAATTTTTACTTGTTCATCAAGAATTCATTCCATATTTTCTTTATGGGAAATTATGCTGATAGGTCAATTAATAAAATCATTAGAAGTAAACAATACATTTACAAAAATGTACGTCTATTGACACCCCCTCATTTTATTTTTTACACACCTTTATTTAATAAGGTTTATTTATTACTATATTTTCTATTAATAAATTACTCTTAAGGACAAAAGTGTTTTAAAAAAATACTCATTACACATCCTATCTTAAAATATATATGTGTATATATATATATATATATATTCCCTTCTAAAAAAGTAGTGTATTATTTTTTTAAAAAAGAATAGAGATAGATTCTAACGTAAAAGAGTCTCCCAAAAAAATTTATGTAATTTATTTCTTTTCAAAATTCTTATTTTTATTATTGTTTTATATATAATAATTTTTACTATATATATCATTGTAAATTGTCTGATTCATAAATAACTAAAAATTGTGTACTCCAGTAAAAGAAACCACACTTTCGTTTAATGCAAAGAATATGGTATTAAAAAGGAAAAAAAAATACCTTTCCCTTCTTGTTTTTAAGTAAACAAAGTACAATTTGTTCCATTCATATATAAACCCTTATTCTTTTACCAACGTTTATTGTTTCTTGAAATTCAAAGTTTGGTTTAATAGAAAGGAAAAAAATTATATGAAGGAAAAACTATCGCTTAGTATATAAATTGAAAAAAAATGTTTGAAAAAAATTTTAAGTTTATTTGGTGGGTGGGTAAAAAAAAAACAATAATACTATTTAGGTGTAAGGATTTTTTTGGTATTTTAAGGGGGTGTAAGAAGTGGTATGAAAGGTGGTTGAAGAAAAGGTGTGTGAAAGTAAAATAAAGGGTGTCAATAAAGGCACCTTTACAAAAATTAGTAATTAATTGGCCATATTGAGCTTTAGATACTTATTTTTCCCATTATAACCTTTAACATCTATGAATAGTTTCATTATTTTTTTCCCTCCTCAAACTCTCTCTATGATCTAAAAAAATTGTTTATCCCCCCTCAATTGAACAACACACAATACTATTCTTAAGATCAACAAGATCTTCAGGGATGATATTGGCCTTGGTAGGTAGAAATGTATGGAATTAACTTTGTAAATTTGATTCTTGGTCAAGTCGGTTAGTGTATTTAAGCTATGGGTTAGGGCTTTGGTTTTTTGTTTTTTAGGTTGTTGGAATCTTGATTTCAATGTCATCTCTAGTGACAACGGTGGCGGCGAAGAGCTCATGATCTCCGTCAATGGCGTTTGTGTTAACTACAAACTTTCGCCATTGCCAAGTTGCAATGAAGAACAAGAATGTTCATAGAGAGTGGGGAACAAAGATAGGGAACAAGAAAGACTAGTGATGAGACTTTGAACATGTACTTTTTTTAACGTTAAAATCAAACATTTTCTATTAATATTTTTCATAAAACTCCTTAATTATAATGATTTAGTGATAAATAGTGTTTTAGTGTCTTAGTGTGAAAATGTGTTTAAAAATGTATTTTTAATGTGTTCTCATGTTTAATGATATTTTTGGTAATTTTTAGAGTCGTTTGGTGTGTTAAATATGTGTTTAATCTATAAATAGTTAAAGCCATAAAAATAGTATTGTGTGATTTTATTTTGAGTAATAATGTGTTTTAAGTTTGTAAATATGTCGTACTATATTTTTAGTAATTTCTAAAAATATTTCCAAGTCATAAAAATCATATCTATGCTAAACCGAAAAAAGATAGAAAATTTTAGAAGTTTTTATCTATTTTTAATTAATTTTGTGTGTTTTAATGTAAAATAAATATTTTTGTAAATATTATGTTTGTAAAATAATTAATTTTAGTATGTTTGTGAATCTTAGATTTAAAATCTAGAGAAAAACGGAGCAAAACGATGCAAAAACAGACAAAATCAAACATCAAATGCATTAAAAACAATTAAAAAAATCAATTTTGTATATGGAAGACACGTGGCAAAACAAGAGCGTCCAATGAATTACCCAAACGATCGTGACCGTCTGAAAAAGTGGATGCGTGTCAGCACGTCATCCATTTCGTCAGCGAGTCTCAATAGTGTGGTCCACGTGTCAATCCGCGATTCGCGAGTGCATTACACAAGCCGACAACTCTCACGCGCATCAGAGAGTGGTTCAGACTACGTTGGATCATGTGTGGGCGCTTTCACAAGTGTGCTTCCTATTAGCCGTTAGATTTATGGACCTTGATCGATCTGACGGTCTGCATTTGTGGGTCACGTGGCCCCACAGGGCCCATTATTGAGTGGAAATTTCCCTTGGATCAAGAAATTAACGGTCCAGATCGTGCATGTTTCAATACGTGTAGCCACCGAGAAGCAGAGGATCTCAACTGAATTTTTAGTCAATGAAGAAGAGAATCTCACGTGAAAAAAAACGAGGACAGTCTCATATTGCCTTGATCCGCATTTTCAACGAATGCTATAGTTGTAAATAGTAAAATTAGGCCCTACAAATACAGAGGCTCTTCGCCTTGGTTCTGTAATCCCTCCTTCACAGTGTAATGCACTGCTAAATAAATAGTTAATTTTTAAATATTTTAATTTTTATTTCAGTTTTTAGTCTAGTTTCTTGTAAAATATTTTTCAGTTTATGTTGTAAACATTATGTTTAATAATATCAATAATATTTTATTAATTATGTATTTTTAATTTCCTTTTCAATTGAGGAGAGAGGGGAAAATTTTGGCAAAATTACCTTAAATATTTTTAGTTTTTCTTAGTTTTCTAAGCAGATGTAATGCCAAAATATTTTCTTAGAAAACTTAGGATTTCAATATTTTCTTAACTAGAACTCTGTCAAAATTATAGTTTTGATTTATCGATGACATAGACTGGCATAGATAATGCTTGGGAGGACCTTGATTACTCGTAGACAAAGAATGGCTCGATAAATGCTTAACTTACTATCTTAATTATTATTTTAGTTAAGTTATTTTAAAATACTGCCTATTTATTATCTTGTCTTTTTCCTATATTATAGATATGGAATGGCACAGTAAATGCTTGATAACTCTTGATTTATTGTCGACATAGTATAGCATAGTGTATACTTAAACCGACTAAGAAATAAAAAGAAAAATTAAAATATATTTAAGATAATTGTCAGAACGAAACCTTTAAACCTAAACCTTGTTATTATTGCTGTTTTATTTCTTTGAATTGCCGTTATTACTTTGCTTAAGTTATTTTAAATTATCTGCACTTATTGTTAAAGTTCCATTTTAATTTTGTCTACATTTATTGTTATTAAAGTTCCAAATTATCAAAAACAAAGTATGAAAAATGCTGTAAAAATGTGTAAATATTGTAAATATATTATGTGAATAATAAATATTAATCCTCAAATTCTTCAACTTAAATAAAAAAAAAAAGTTAATATAATATATGTACTAGAACTGAACAAATCCTTCCCTATGGGTTCAACCTCGAATTCACCGAGTAAGTATTACTTGAGACAACCTTATAATTGGGGTTAATTTAGAATGCGTTAATAGACGTGAGATCAAGTTTTTGGCGCTGTTGCTAGGGAACAATATTGTTTTTAGTGCAATATAATATTGTATAATATATTTTCTTTTTCATTTTCTTTTATATATTACTAACTTTTCTTCTTTTGTTTTATTTGTTTTCTTTTGTTAATATCTTCTGTTTTGCAAGTGTTAAGTACTGTTCATGTAGAAATCTGCATGCATTTTCTGTAAGTTACTATTTGTGTAATAGTAGTTACTATTCACATCACTATTTTACTATTCAAAAAAAATAAAAAAATAAAAAAACCCTAAAAATCATAAAAATTTTATTTTCTTTCTTTTCTTCTGTAAAATATTTATTTTGCTAGTTTTAGGTTTAGTTTTAGGTTTTTGCCCAAGAAATAAAACTTCATAAAATTTTAGATTAGGTGTTCCATAATACTTAATAAATAAATTGTGTTTTTGTAAAAGGTATTTTTTGAGAAAGTTCTGTTTGGAGGTTGGTACTGGTTTGGAATTCCTTTCCATAACTAGTTCACTTTTAGAGATTCTCCTAACACCAGTCATTCTAGAAATGTTGTTTTGTCAAGGAGATTGATTTTTAAGGACCCTTAGCACCACCAATCTTTTCTGGGAGCATTCTTGAAATATATAATTCGTAAATTCCACAAAATCAATAAGACAGATACTTTTCATTCACTACTTTATTCTCCTTGAGTAAAGAAAAGCTTTGTATCTGTCTATAAAATTTTGTAAATATTTAAACAATTTATATGCCAGTTTGGTTTTGTGAGTCTAAAAGTCGTAGATTAGTTAGGAAAAGCTTAGAACCACCTTTAGTCTCTGTTGTGTTTTCAAATTCACCAAAAATGGCTGATGATGAAAGTGTTCATAATGAAAATATTGTTAATCAACAAATCATCAATCCTGTTGTTCGTTCAATGAGAAATTATTTGCAACCACCCCATGAATCCACTCCATCATGTTTGGTTTTTCCTCTTAATGCCCATTACTTTAGGTTTAAACCTGGAATGATCAACTTGCTTCCCAATTTTCATGGCTTAGAATCTGAAAACACACATTTGTACCTTGGAGAGTTTGAAGATGTTTGTGCTACCTTCACTGACCAGGAAGTTTCAAATGAAATTGTTAAGCTTAAGCTTTTTCCTTTTTCTTTAAAAGGCAAAGCTAAAACTTGGCTTACCTTTTTAAAACCTAGGTCAATAGGTACATGACAAGAAATGCAGACTAAGTTTTTGAAAAAATTCTTTCCAACACATAAGACCAATGCTTTGACAAAACAAATTCAAAATTTTTCCCAAAATACAAAAGAAGTTTATTTCCAATGTTGGGAACGATTTAAAGATTTGTTGAATTCTTGCCCACATCAAGGTTTTGAAAAATGGCATTATATTAGTTTCTTTTATGAAGGTTTAACTCCTAAAACCCGTCAATTTGTTGAAACAATGTGCAATGAAGAATTCCTTAATAAAAAACTTGATGAAGCATTAGATTTTCTTGATAACTTAGCTGAAAACTCTCAATATTGGCAACATAGTAATTTTGAAGGCTCAATTAGATCTAATCTTGCTAATGCTCAAAGAGGTGTCTATCAACTTAGTCAAGAAAATGATCTAAATGGTAGAATTGCATGTTTGGCTAAAAAGATTGAAGCCATGGAACGTAGAAATGTCCAAGAACCCAAAATTGAAATTTTTTGTAGTGTTTGCCAAACTCTAGGACACTCAACTTATGAATGCCCAATTTTTAAGAAAGAGTCCCATGAATAGGTAAATTACACAAATCAATTGGACCCACCTAGAAAGCCATTTCCATCCCCACATTTTGACACATACAATTCGCAATGGAGAAACCATCCCAATTTTAGTTGGAGAAATGATCAACCACAACAGCAATATCAGCTTTCACCACCACTTCCACCACAAAATTCTCAAGGTCGTCCACCATTTCCACAACAATCTCAAAATCCACAATTTTCATCAAATTCTCAAAATTTTCAAAGGCCTTCACAAAATTTTTCTGAAAATCTCCAATCTCGAGTCAAAACTCTTAAAGACACTTTGCAAGCTTTCTTTCAAGTTCAAAAATCATTCAATCAAAAATAGGAAGTTCATAACACTCACACTTCTCAAGACATTCATGAATTTAAAGAATCCATTTCTAAACTCATTTCTTCCCTTTGCATACAAGAAAAAGACAAATTTCTTGCTCAAACCATCTGCAAATGAAGTTGCCTCTTGTAGCTCACAATCACAACAAGAAACCATTAATTTTATCACAACTCTTCAAAGTGGAAAAGCTGTTGATAAAACTAATCTTTCAAAAGATCAGAAGGTTAATTTGAGTTTGAAAAGTGGTGATAAAATTAATAGTGATGAGGAAAATTTTGAAAAAGATAAGAGTGATTCAAAAGAGAAATTTGTTCCAAAGGTCCCATTTCCTCAAGCTTTGCTTTCAAAAGAGAAGTTTGACAAAAATGTTGAAATTTTTGAATTGTTCAAACAAGTCAAAATTAGCATTCCACTTTTAGATGCAATCAAACAAGTCTCATCTTATGCTAAATTTTTGAAAGACTGTTGTACAATTAAAAGAAAGCATAATGTGATTAAAACTACATTTTTAGTTGAGAATGTTAGTTCCATCATTCAACATGATTCATCATTGAAATACAAAGATCCTGGTTGTTCCACAATTTCTTGTATCATAGGAAATACTCAAATTGAACATGCTTTGTTAGACCTTGGTGCTAGTGTCAACCTTTTACCTTATTTTGTTTATCAGCAATTAGGTTTAGATGAACTAAAACCAACTTCTGTCACACTTCAGTTAGCTGATCAATTTGTAAAAATTCTAAGAAGTGTTGTTGAGGATGTGTTAGTCCAAATTGATAAATTTTACTACCCAGTAGATTTTATTGTTTTGGATACACAACCTGTCACAAATTCAAATGTTCCAATTTCTGTCATTTTAGGTCGTTCATTTCTTGCAACTTCTAATGCTTTAATTAATTGTAGAAATGGAATATTAAAATTGTCTTTTGGGAATATGACTTCAAAATTCAACGTTTTTAACATGGCACAATCACCTTCTGGAAAGTGTGAAGTGAACTTTGTTGAAAGTAGTACTTCTGGATGAAGAAGTACTGCTTTCAACAAAGCTCAATTGGTACTCGAGAAGGAAATAAGAATCTCTTAAGGAAGGTTTGAGGTTTGAACCTGAGGGACGTGAAAGAAAAACCCTGAGGGGCCAGAGGGCCCTAGAGGGGACAGTACGGATAAGTGGGCGGCACAGGGATGGTCTACCAATAAGAGCCAAAAGTCTGAAAGCTCCGCAAGGTGGGTCCTATGGAGGCTTGAGGGAGTACGCCCGGACCGGACGCCACAATAAAATGCGCAAAACCTAGCTCGGTCACTACGGTGGTGAAACATATATGGTTTGCCTAGGAAAAAGAAAATGATATTCTTTATGGTCGACCAATAAACGATTTTTGGGTAAGATTAATTTTATTGAATTTTATTTACTCCTTTATTCAAGTTTATCTTCTAAATAATTTTCTTAAGTGAAGAAATTTCCTTTTAAGATAAAATATTTTACAGTATATAGTCCTACTGAGCCTTCCGCTCACATTTTATTTATTTTAAATCTTTCCCCTCTAGGTGGATATCAGCTTAGGATCGGAGAAGAATCCACAGACAGAATATTCGAGCAATGGGAGAACCTAGTAGGTTATTTAAATTATAAAATCAAGGCATGTATAACTTTAACTTTCTTTTGTTTATTTTGGACTGTGGTTGTAATTTAATATTGTTAGTACTATATGTGTGCACAAAACGTGGGTCAGTAGGACCCATTCTCATTTATTTCCATTTCTTTATTATTATTTCATTATTGTTTATTTTGTTATTTTACTTATTTAAATATTACAATTTTTCGCTTTAAAAAGTTTTTTTTTTAAATTATCACATCTTCTAAATAATTTCTTAATTCTTAAACTCTTGTTTTAACTAAATTTCTACTTAATTAACTTAATCAATCCTCCACGTCATCTTCCGTTCTCCGGTGCGTGACAACAGAGCACTTGATAGTGATATTTATACAAAAATTCCTAAAAAATTTAAAATGCTTGAAACATCAAGTTTAAAACCTAAAGAGTTGTATTCGATCAAGTTACATAGACCATTGTATAGGTTGAAGCAATCTGGACGCATGTGGTATAATTGTTTAAGTGAATATTTATTAAAGAAAGGATATGAAAATAATCCTATGTGCCCTTGTATTTTTATTAAGAAATTCTTGAGACAGTGACATACTTAAAAGAGGAATTTAAAATGAAAAACCTTGGAAAAACCATGTATTGTCTTGGTATACAAATTGAGTATTTACAAAGTGGAATACTTTTGCATCAATCAAATTATGTTGAAAAGGTCTTAAAATGCTTTAATATGGACAAAGCGAATCCTTTGAGTACCCCAGTGGTAATCAGATCACTCAATATGGAAACAGATCTATTCCATCCTTGTAAAGATAATGAAGAGGTTAATGGTCTTGAAGTACCATACCTAAGTGCAATTGAAACTCTTATGTATCTGGCTAATTGTACAAGAATAGATTTGCTTTCACTGTTAACTTATTAGCAAGATTTAGGTTAGTTCCTACATAGAGACATTGGATAAGAATTAAGCACATATTTCATTATCTTCAAGGAACAATTGACTTGGGTTTATTTACACCAAAAAATCAAAACAAAGACTAATAGGTTATACAGATGCATGTTATTTGCCATATCCACATAAAACTAGAACTCAGACTCGATATGTATTCACAAGTGGAGGTACTACGATTTCTTGGCGTTCACAAAAGCAAACATAATTGCTACTTCAACAAATCATGCTGAAGTTATCGTACTCCATGAAGTGAGTCTAGAATATGTGTGGTTGAGGTCCATGACTCAACATATCCAAGCCACTTGTGGATTACTACTCAATAAGGATCTAACAGTATTATTTGAAGACAACAACGTATGTGTCACACAAATAAAGGAAAGATATACCAAGAGCAACAGAACACAACACATATCCTAAAATTCTTTTCATTTACCCAAGAGGTTGAAAAGAAAAAAAAAATAATATTCAATATATTTGCTCAATTGACAACGTTGCAGATCTTTTTACGAAGGCACTTCTCACATCAACTTTCAAATAACATGTACATAATATCCGAATGTGTCGTTTGAGAGATTTGTAAAGAACGACTAATGTCAAATTAAGGGGGAGTTTAGATTTGCTGTACTATTCTTTCCTTGCTATGGTTTTGTCCCATAGGGTTTTCTAATAAGATTTTTAACAAGACAGCATGTAACACTTATACAAAAACGATATCCTCTTGTTTCCTTCGCTATGGTTTTTGTCCCACTAGGTTTTTCTAGCTTTAATGAGGCATCATAAATGGTGGACATCTAAGGGGGAGTGTTCCTTGCTATGGTTTTGTCCCATAGGGTTTTTCTAATAAGATTTTTAACGAGACAGCATGTAGCACTTATACAAAAATGATGTCCTCATGTTTCCTTCGCTATGGTTTTTGTCCCACTAGGTTTTTTCTAGCTTTAATGAGGCATCATAAATGGTGGACATCTAAGGGGGAGTGTTATAAACTTGTTCAAGAATGATATGTTAGAAACTTATCAAAGAAGGATGGTTGTCCACTAATAAATTTTGTGAAAATAAAGATCTTAGGTAAATGGTAATAATTAATAATATAAGCGATGATGTCATAAATAAATAGTACCAGTAAATAGTGCTATAAATACTCCCTCACTCGCTCATTCATAACAACCTCTCCTTCATAATAAACAATAGATTCTCTTTCTACTTTATTTTCTTAAGAATTTTCTTTAAAATTCTTTTAGTTTCATAATTTTAGTCTTGTATTTGGTAGCTTTTGCAACAAAATGATCGTTTTAGACTCCCTGTTTAGGATATGTCCCTAACTTGACAATGTTATCAATCTATCCCTTGTATGGTTATTGCGGTAATATCATTTTGAATGTTCCTTTTCATGTGCCATGGGTAGCTATTAATTTTTACATTGATTTTAAACAATGGTTAACAAAGGATAGGAAGGTCACTACGAGTATTTTTAAGGACGTGAAATCGTAGTTATTTGAAAATAATTGAAACAATGAAGCTTTTCAAAATGATTGTGATGAATTACACTTTTCAAAGTCAAAAGTTCTCAAAGAATTTTTCCAAAGATACCCTTGGAAATATTATCTCTGCCATACCCAAACCTGATTTAAAAAAACCACTCAGTCTCTCTCCTCTTTCTGTCTGTATCATCTCCCTCCCCTCCGTCGTGTACGGCTCATCTGACGTCGAGTTTCTCCAATGATGATATGATGGCTGAAACTCCTAAACGCGACAATATCGACAACTGAGCTTCGCCGCCCTCTTGACAATGAGCGACTATGACGCCAAGACGATAGATCGAGCGGAGGATGAGCGATGATGACGATGAGATGGGAGAGGACGGACAACGATGACAACTGGAGGTTGAGCGGAGGACGTGAAGCTTGTGATGGCATCTGTACGCGAAGTCGGATTTTTTTGCGATGGTGTCCAATCTATTCACTAGAAAAAATGATCGTCGTGCCAGAGCAGCCGTGGCGCCAAAGCAGGTAGATCCACCCAGAGAGAAGCAAGAGGGGGAGAAAAGTCATGGGAATAGAGGGAGGAAAGAGAGAGAAAATATAAAAAAATATATAAACAAATGTAAAATGGACAAAGAACATTAAATTTGAATAAATCTCACATTTGTTAACAATTTAAGTATTATTGGCATTTGTTCTCAATAGTTTTATAAAATCAGACATTTCTTACTATTTTCTTTCTTCATGGACTATGAACCTATATATAATTAGGGACAATAAAGAAAAGGTCATATTTTGGAAATTTTTGAAGTAATTATTAGGTTTTGAAAATAAAAAAAATTTATTGGTAAAAATATTTATTAAAAATTTTTTATTACTCATAGTAAATAAAAAAATAAAAAATAAATTTATTGAGTAAATTTTCTATTTACTACAAATATTTTCAAAACCTGCTACTTATTTCAATAAGTTTTAAAAAAGGTGACGTTTATAATTTCCGATGTAATTAAAGAAAAACAAAAATGCCCCTAAATGACACCATATGTCCCCCAATAATTATTTAACAAAGCCATCCCTTTAATTGAAAATATTGATTTATTAAAGGACAAAAATTTGCCCCTTCTTAGATTTGAGCTTTTCTTTCTCATATCAAAAAACTTAAGACCTTCTTTCTTTAGATTCCCATTTTCTCACTCCACTCCAAAAATACAGATCAATGGCAAAAAAACAAGTGTCGATAATGATTTCTAGCTATTTCTAAGCTACAGATTCTCGTTCTTTAGCTGTTTTTTTGTCGTGATCTCAGACAACCAAATTCCATCACACTGAAACTGGAACTCATTTAACATCCACAACAACGACAATGGGTTCAGTTTAAAAGTCCTTCCATCACAACGATTTCTGATTCAACTCGTCCAAAAACAGATTATGAGCTACACTATTTCCTTTTTATTTTCCAATTCCTCATTTATGTCACTTGTTAGTTTCCATTACTCAAAACTCGAATTTTAATCTTGAATTTAATTTTTTTTTCAAAATTTGGGAACCAGATTCCAATAATTGGTATTGTCATATAAATTTCAAAAATTGTTATTTGGAACTGGGTTATTGACCGTTGTTGTTTGCATGAAAAATTTTAGAACCAAAATCGAATCTCAATTTGTTGTTTGCATGAAAAATTTTGAAACTAGGTTCCAAAATTATTGTTTCATTTTAGAAACTAGCAAGTTACAGTAAAAATTGAGGTTTTTGTGTTGTTTCATTTTAGAAATTGGCTATTTACAATGAAAATTGAGATTTATGTATTGTTTTATATTGGAAACTGGCAGATTATAATGAAAATTGAGATATATATGTGTTGTGTTGTTTCATTTTGGTAGGTTATAATTTTGTGCCAGATTTCATTACATATTTTTTTGGTCTGTGAATCCATATTTTTCACAATGCTTCAAATGTAAAATTAATGTTAGATTTTGGAACCTAACAGGTTATGATTTTGCAATGTATGCTTGAATAAGTTTGGACCATATTCTATTGCAATTTTTTAGTTTTTAAGTTCATGTTTTTTCAGAGTGCTAATAGTGTAAGATTTTAGTTTCATTTTAGAACCTGCAAAGTTATTATTTTAAAATGTTCACCATTTTTAGATTACAATTTGAGTGTTCACCATTGAATGTTATCTTTTTTCTTTCTTTGTTATCTTATACAAATAGAAAGCATAAGCATATTCGTTAACTATGATGGTATATGAAACAAGAGAATTAATTATGTGAACTATAAAATCACTAGAATCCTAGTTCCTATGGAAACTAGGTACATTGAGAGTTTTGATATGGTTCAAACTGGTTGAACTTGAAAAGTAGAGATGAGAAAATAAAGATGGAGTATCAAGTTTTTCATTAAAAATTACATGGATGTGCAATTTTACTTGGCGCCAAAAAGAAAAGGAGACGTCACATGCTTCCTATTATATATAATTGTGGAAACAACACAAATCATATCATCAAATGAGGGCAGCAACCACATATCACCAATAACAAAAACGCTCAAAATGATAGAGAATATAGAGCTATAAATCATAGATCAAGAAGAAGAACTCTCACCAATAGACATAAGTGGAGCCACTTGGGAATATGATTGTAAACAGTCAGCAAATATAGAAATTAGCAAGAATCTTACTTCTGAAAGAAAGAAAAACATTATAAAGCAAATTATGGAAGAAATAGGAGAAATTGTTCCAATAATGGATGAAACAGAGTGTGATAGCTTGTATGTCAACTAATTTCTAAAAAAAATGCATTAAGATAAAGATTATAACACTCGAAAAAAAATGCATTAAGAAATTGTTTAAAAAAAATGAGGTTTTTGGTATATTTATGTAACACCTAAAAATTTTTGATGCATTAAAAATGCATTAAGATAAGGATTATATTAAGACGAAAAATACAGTTTAAGGAAAAATACTATATAATAACATGAAAAATTATACAGTATTAGAATAATGCAGTGTGAGGAAGTACACTGATAAAGTTATGTAGTATAAAAATTACACTATAAAAGTAATACAGTGTAAGAATTAGACTGTTTAAGGTCATACAATACAGAAATGGGACTGTTTAAGTTAAAGCAGTATAGGAATAATACTATTTGGAGAATATGGATGAATAAGGAATGTTGTAGCAGTATAAAAAAATGTACCGACAGTATAAAAAAATACTGTTAATATAAATTTAGACTGTATAAAGTGAGATAATATTGGCATTACATTATATGATGAATGTAAACAAGTATAGGAGGTTATGAAACTTCATGAACTGTATGGAAAAGAATACCGACAGTATAGGAAAAATACTGTCAGTATAAACTTGGACTGCGTAAAAAGTTTGGTGGACACTTAATGGATTTTGATTGAGCCACCACACCATGAAATGTGGCCCAATCACATTTGGCCACCGAAAGTAATCTAATTGATTACCAAGGTGATGACTCATCACCTTTTTATTAAAAAAAAAGAAAAGAAAAGAAAAGAAAAAGAAAAAAAGAAAAAGTGAATCTATGTATTATATATAAGAGACCATTACTCTCCAACGTGAAAAGAAAAAAAAAAGAAGAGAGAGAAACGTGCAAAGGAAAGGAAAGAAAAGGAAAGAAAGGAAGGAAGAAAGAAAGAAAGAAAAAAAAAAATAAAATGCTCCATTTCTTCCCTAGCACAAAACCATTCCCCCATGCTTTTTCCTCTCAAAGTTTTGATGAATCCCAAACCTCCAATTAAGCTTAAAGCAAACTCTAGTGTTTTAGTGCAAAGTTTTGCAATTTTGGAGGTAAGATTCCAAACTTTTTCTATGGGTTTTGGTGATTTTCTTCAAGTTGTAGATAGGTTTTGATTGGGGTTTTGTCATGGTTTTTGTGGAGAAGACATGACAAGGTTTGAGCTTGGAAAAGGAGGATCAAAAGGTTGACAAAGTTTAGAAAAATTTCTAAACTTTTTACTTGAAAATTTATGCCAAAAATGTGCATACCAAGTGTTTAATGAAATGTTTTGGTCCATGGCATGTAAATGGACAATATGGCATAGTTGTTTTATGTTATATGTTGATGGTGATGATGATGGAAAGAAGAAAGAATAGTTTTTGTGAAATTTCAAAAGGGCACTAAATTGCAAAAAAAAAGGGTATTCTTGACAGAATTGAAAATCAACCAAAAAGTCCCTTTAAACGATGGAATTTCAAGAAAGTTAAAACACAAAAGTTGTAGAACTCATCAAAATTGTTAAAACATTGCAGAAAATTTTTCAAAATTCTGTTCGGTTTAGAAGTTATGAATTTTACTAAATTTTGGGCACAAAATTTCAAGAAATGAAATGTAATGAAATGTTTGGAATTTGACCATAGTGCTTTTGTAAGTTTTACTCGTTGTGAAAAACTGAATGTTTTGGTGTAAATTGGTCGTTTTAGGTTTCGAGGGTAGAAATATAAATATTTTTGTATTTCGGGCCAAAATCGTAAAATTATATGAAAACCTAGTTTTCACTAAGGAACGTTGGTTTCCTACACTGCTGTAGGTAGTAAGTATCATAGATGCTAAGTTTTTAAGAACTTAAAGTTTAGTTAAGGAATGAATGAAAGAAAAAGAGATTAAGGTCAAAATGGTCATTCTGCGAAAAAAGGCCAAAATGGACCCGAAACGTTCGATATCAGAAAAATGCTCCTTAGCGTGAATTTTTTCATAATATGTAAGTAATGAAACATTAAAGTCAAGCAATGGGTTTATAGAGTTACAAAATAGATGAAAAACCCGTTAAGGGTAAAATCATCATTATCAAGGAAACGGCTAGAACAGAGTCAAACACTCCGATTTAGCATAACGTTCTTAGATGGAAAATGTTTCGTAATACGTTAAGTAATGAAATTGCTAGTGAGACGGTAAATTTAATAAGGGATGTTCAAGAGAAGGAAAGGTAAACCATTGGGTTATAAGGTTAAGTAAAAAGAATGGTAAACCGATAGTATACAAGTCAAATTAAAAGGAAAAAATGGTTAATGTTTACGTCTTATTATCAATTGAGTAGATTGATAAAAAGAAAGTTAACTAATTAGTCGGGTGTCGTATAATTAGGACACAAAAGCCGACTAATGGAAGGAAAAGGAACGGAATAGAGAACGCTAGAGCATAGTCCGGGTAAGTTTCAAACCTTACCTACAGCATGAAGTAAATGATTTTTAAATATTTATGTATACGTTTATAAATGAATCTGCAATTATTATGCAAGTTTCTTTTAAAGTATGTTTGCATTTATTATGCAAAAAGTTTTACAGTTCAAAAGAAGATTTGCAATGAATTTGCAAGTGTTATATTTAAAGTCTATTTGCATATTGATATGCACAATGTTTTTAAAAATTCAAGTTATGATTTTTAATGTATTTAAGTATGTTTTGCATTTGTTAATGCATAATGTTTTATAATTTAAGTTATAAGTTTTATGTTATATTTGTTATGCAAAAAGTTGTATTTTTTATGCAATAAATTTCAAAGAGAACAAGTTATAATTTGTAAAATGTGTTTGTGTTTTATGTTGCATTTATCATGCAATAAGTTACATTTTTTATGCAATATGTTTTAAGTATAAGCTATGATTTACAAGTGTGTTTGCATATGATGGGATTGCATTTGATATGCTCACTAAAGTTAATAAGAAAGTAACGTAAAGATGATAAGAAAGTGTTGTACTAGCGTCCTAGTTGTGAGGTAATGAAAGTAAAGTCAAAGTTTGACCTCCTAGATGTGAGGTACATGACCTCGATGTTTGATGGTCTCAAGTCTTCTGCAAGGGAAGCATCATGTTTATGATCTCATGATTAATGATATTGGTACGATCACTAAAGTAAAAAAAGGAAAGTTAAAGTAAGATAAGGAAAGTTAAGGAATAAGGATAGAAAGTTAAAGTAAGATAAGAAAAGTTAAAGAACGAAGTTAGAAAGTTAAAGTAAGAAAAGAATGTTCATAAAATGCTCATAATGGAAGTTCATAATTAAGCATAATTGGAATCATGCATTATGAATTTGCTTGTATTCGTCGTTATAAAGTATTTAAGATAAATGCTTATGTAAAACATTTTGAGAAATGTTTTATATTAAGTGTTTACGAAAAACATTTTTATGTTTTGAAGAAAAAGTTTATAACAAACGTTTATGAAAAATGCTTTAAGAGAAAAGTTTTTATGAGAAAAGTTTTTAAAGCATGTTTAAATGATTTATGAGTTTATGTTTGAAATTACTGAGTGAAAGCTCATTAAAAAGTTTCTTCATGCTGTAGGTAGTTTTATAGGTGACCAGTAGGACCCGTTAGAAGAGCTAAGTGCTGCGGAGGATAGATGCGAGGATTTGGGTATGGATTCCACCACTGTTTGCTTCTGGTACACAAAGAAAAGGGTTTCCACTATTTAATATAATGTTTTCAGAGTTTTAAGAAAATCAGAGTTTTAAGAAATGTTTTCAAAAGTTTTAAGATACATTGTGCTAAATGTGTTATAAAATTATAAAGTGAAGTTTTAAGCTATGTTTTAATAAATGTTTCTTATTAAGTTTTAAGAAACGATTTGAAATGGTTTTAAAGGTAAATATTGAGTGAGGTCTCAACTTGAATGGTGACAGAGGTCGCAACAGTTTTTAAGTATGTTTTACAGAATGTTTAAAAAAAAAAAATTAATTCAGCATTTTTCTTACTAAGTAAATAAGATCAATGTTTAAGAACTATGTTTAAGAAAGTTAAGTGACTGTTGGAAAAGACGGGTCGTCACAATTTACCCCTTAAACTTTAGGCTTGTTTGCGATATGGTCCTTAAACTTTTTTATGGCAATTGAGTCTCTAAGCTTTGCAAAGTGTGACAATTGAATCCCTAAACTTAGCTAAGTGTAGAAATTAAGTCCCTAATCATTAACATTTGTTAAAATTAAAATAAAAAATGATCACATGTGGCCACATGACCTCCTTATAAGGGCATGGACATAATTTCGAGCATTACAATGATTAAAATATACAAATAAACCAACAAAATTGTAAAAACTATCATTAAAAATGATATAATTTCTTTTGTTTTTTTGTTTTTTCCCTAATTTTGAGTATATAATTGAATAATTTAACTCTTATTAGAATTAAATGAGTTGTATAAATGTTCTAAATGGGTTAGTGCATTTTACATGATTGTTTCTATCCTAATTCTCAAAGAAGTGTGCAATTAGGACTTCCTTTCTACACATTGTTAAGTTTAGGGACTCAATTGCCACAAAAATATAATTTAAGAACCACATTACAAAAATGCAAAATGTTTACAGGCAATTGTGCCAAAAACCTTTAAGAGGGTTGCACTAAAAGAAAAAGTATTTGTATAAAGTTAAATGGTCTGAGAAATCAAGAATAACAATGGGTTTTGTGGACGAGAAATATAGTTGGTGGCTTTAGGGATCAAAGCATAATGAGACAGAAATGTTTCTAGTGGTGGTATACAACAATATCCATACTTGCTTATTAGATCTCCTCTAATCTGACCATGACAAGCTAGTACCCAAGTGATCAATGACTGCAAAAAAAAAAAAAAAGTACAAGGATCCAAGAAAGACTACATACATGCCAAATAGTATTATCTAAGACATGAAGGATGACTATGGGAACTACTTACTTCTTGATGCCATATATTATGATTTTTGATTGCCTTCTTTCATTTATTTTTGATATAACACATAACCTAGAAGGTTCAAAAATCATAACCTATCAGATACAAAAAACTAATCACAACATCTAACAGGTTCTAAATAAGAACTTTCAAAGTTCTAAAGGCATAAGACATAACACATAACCTGTTAGGTTCTAAATTCATAACTTACCAGATGCCAAAATGTTTTAAAAAGCATTACTTAATCTAGCAAGTTTCAAAATCATACTTTATGAGATACCAATTCATTTTTAAACATAACTCTCATATTCTAGTACATAATATTAACTTCTTTTATTTTTATAATTAAATTACAGTGATACAAAACATGTGTTGATGTGAGCTACCAAAAGGCTAGAGATATTACATTAGATATTGTTAGAGGCACTCAGATGGATCCCATTTCGAAATTCTAGATTTTTTGCTTATATTGGAGAGGTGAAAACCAAGATCTATGACGAACATTGTTTGTGACAATGAAAATAAGTTCTTATACATATTCATGATTGTAGGAGCATCAATATAAGGATGGCCACACTATAGGCCAGTTGTTGTGGTGGATGGGACCTCCTTAAAGTACAAGCATTGTAGAATGTTGTTCATAGCTTATTGTCACGCCCCGTTGATCGACAAAGAGGCTGCTCTCTTTTCAACTGTCACGAGCTTACTTTCTCCAAAGCTATTCATGCAGCCTTAGCACTGTCCCAATGCTAAGTTAGCCTAACTTACTCACGCACTTGCCTAGAACACAAAGGAACACAAGAGAGAACAAGGAGAACTCTGAAAAGAAAAGAATGTTGTATTAAGCTTAAGAAAACTTTACAAGGCTTTGAGATTCTTGGATTTCTTGGATGGATTGCAAATGAGGGGGTTGTCCCTATTTATAGGCATCCTTCTCCTAAATTGATGGCCTAGATTGAGACACATGGCATCAATATAACAGTTATTATTCCTATCTAGAACATTCTAGCAAAGTATGGAAGATATTTACAAGTGTGAAGCATTCTAGAGGTCTCTACACTATTCTACATTGTTCCTAAGTGTTAAATTTCTAGAGAGTTCTAGAGTAGTTTTGAGTCTTCTAGGACCTCCTAGGTTCTTCAGGATGTTTCTAGACTAGGTAGAATCTCATGGAATCCTGTAGAACGGTATAGATCACTTTAGACCCTTCTAGAATCTTCCTTGGGCCATACCTACCTTCAAAAATGCCCAAGAAAAGAGACCAGCCTCTTTGTTGATCAGTAGGGTGTGACATTATGCACAAAATGCATGCAAACAACCAAGTTCTCTGATTGGCAGTTGGTATTAAAGATGCCAAAGATGACAAGTCATGGGAGTGCTTTTTTGGGATGCTGATCAAATCATATCCTAAGAGAGGAAAAATATGGATTGTATTAGATAGTCATTGTAACACCTGCCAAACTTTCATGTAACGGATTATGTCATGTTAATAATGACGTTAAGTGTTATATTTATGATATGTGTATATGATATAATGGTGCTAACCATTTTATTTTAAGTGTTATGGCAGGTGACGCTCATGTGAAATTGATGTGCTCAAGTGTTCATGTTATTAATGTTATATGTTTAATCATATTATTATGATAATTTAATATTTTGGATGATTTTTGTATGTTTGGGCAGATCGGCAGGCTGGACCAATTAGTTCGGCAGGCCGAAATGATTCCCTCAGAACGGCAAGCCGATGGTATATCATCGGTAGGCCGGACTTAAGAGATCGGCAGGCCGAAGAGAGACATCGGCAGGCCGATGACAGTTGATAAGCAGTCAGTAGAAATTTCACAAAATTTGTGACAAGGATAATTATGTGATTGAATGATTTATTTATGATTGATTGGCACATTGAATCATTTATGGAATAATTTTCTCATTTTAGGAAAATTAATGTTTGACTTTGAATTGATTGAATGCATTTGATTAGTTTTCCCGTTTTACAAAGGCAAAATATGGTAATTGTTACAAATTGATGACCTTCCCTTATTGCTTCCATTCTCTACGCAAATTAGCCCAAACATAGTTAGAAAATTCTGAAATATCTCTCACATTTTATGCCATTTTCATTTTCACATAACGCTCTTTTTCTTTCTCTCTCCCTCTCATGCATTCTCTTTCACGTTCTCCCTTTCTCTCTTCATCTTGTTCATCTTTCTTCTTCTCCCTCTCAAATTCCCTACTATTATTGAGTAAAATATTGAATTTTTGGGTGAATTCAAAAGAAGATTAAAGAGAAATCGTTTTGAGGTAAGCACACATTTTTTCGGTATTTTCTAAAATTGTATCTCTCCTCAGTCCGACTGCTATAACTCCGTCTAGGAATGTCGTTTTGCTCTGAATTTTTAATATGTTATTCATGTGTATTATGTGATAATCTTTAAAATTTCATCTCAATTGGATTTTTCTATAAAAAGTTATGAATTTTCTTCTCTCTGTCACTCACAGTAAATTTTTGCTGATCGATTATGTTGCACATATGTATGGGTCTTGTTTTTGATGCAAATGCATGTTGTTATGCACAAAATTTGGTAAATATGTTCATGTAGATGTTGAATGATGGACTGGAAATTTTGGTGATAATATGATGAATATTTCTTGTGTTATAGAATTTTTATTAAGCCTAGGTTATGTGACTGCTTAAACTGTAAAATTGTTATATTCTTGTTATGTGATGTCTTTGTATAATTAAATGATTTTATTTAGTGATGAGAATTTTTGTGCTACTGTATTTATATGTTAATATGAGGTCATATGAATTTTAGGATCATAATAATTTTATTTTAATTATTGGAAAATGATAATTGCATGGAACTCACTACTTGCACATAGGATATATTTTTGGCCTTTGCCTTCTAAAGAATGAATTGAGCTGTGTTCAATTTATTTGAAGCTAATCTTTGGAGTATGTTGTAATTTTATGTGTCTATTATATGTATTAATTTTTGTAGATTTTTCTATGGTAAGAAAATGTGATATATGGATCGGAGTTAAAAATTTGTTCACTGCCTAACTATTGTTGGCAGATTTCATGTTGAATGTTATATGACTTGTTTTCGATACTAAATGAAATTTTTATGACTAAAGAAAAATCATGGTGATAGGTTTATGTGTTATCTTTATTCCTGCCAATTTTGGTGCTCAAATTATATGTGAATGTAAAGTTATTAATTTTTAAATTTATGAAGGTCAGAAATATAAGTGTGTTGTTTTAATGTTTTATGGTTAATGAAAAATGTTGTATGAATTGTCATGTTTCTAGAGATGAATGTATGTATGATATTTTATGAAATGGATAATAAGTTGTGGTGATTATTCATTAAAAATAAATGTTAATTACCATTTTATGAATGTATGACATGAACACAATGAGAAGTGAGCCATCGAGACCGTGGCGTCGTCACCTACAAGATAAGGTTAAGTAAGCTTTCTGAGGTAAGTACATTCTCACCTGCAACATGAAAAATTTTATGAAAAGTATGAGTTTTATGAAAAGTTTAAAATCAATATTCATGATGGTTTATGATGATTTCTCATGATGAGTTTTCATGAAGTATTTTTATGGAAGTTTTTGAAGGCATGAAAGTTTATGTATATTTTGATGATAATGTTTTTCAAAAGCATTAAAGTATATGTATATATGTATATGCATCACCTAAATAAGTGTTGCACACCCAATGATATGTTATGTTATGTTATGATAAGTTATGATGTCATGTTTGGTTTGGGATTAGCTACCCCTCTCCTCTCATGGCGGCATGTCTATGATGATGTTATGGTGCAACACTTGGGCTC
>CAMOHE010053513.1:0-10529 GCA_946598075.1 Artocarpus hirsutus
GAGAAAAAAAGAAGAGCGTTAAATTAAATTTTGTTACGTTAAAAAAATGAAACTCCCATTCTTTGAAATAAATTAGAATTTTCTGATTAATTGGGGGCCAAAAATTCATGTAGGAAAGAGAGGATTGAGGGAAAAAAGTCAGAACTTCCGAAAATGGTTCGAGTTGCCATATTAAGCTTTTGTAAATGGGGAAAATTTTATCCATTAACTCAAATAATTCCAAAGTCAATTGCTTCATTACCAAAATTAAACAAATCATCCCATAATTATGTTAATTATCCAGAATAAATAATTCTTATCACAAATCAACCTTATCACAATTTTGTAAAATTTTTGCTGACTGCTTGTCAGCTGTCATTGGCCTGTCGATCTCAGAAGTCCGGCCTGCCGATGGCACACCATCTGCTTGCCGTTCTGAGGAAATCATTTCGACCTGCCGAACTGAAATGTCCAGCCTGCCGATCTGTCCTTAAATACAAATCATTCATAGCATTAATTATCAATAAAAATATAATTAAACACATAACATAAATGACATGAACATTTGAGCACATCAATTCCATGCGAGCGTCACATGTCATAACACTTAGAATAAAAATGGTTAGCACCATTTATCATATATCATAACACTTATCATGAGTATAACACTTATCATCGTCATTAACATAAATATAACATTTAACGTCGTTATTTCATAACATAATCCGTTACATAAAATTAGGCGGGCGTTACAAAATCTATACTAGAAAATAGGGATGTGATTAGAACAAAGTCAAGGATCACAACATTTAGTTTTTTTTTTTTTCCTTTTTAGCCAGTTTCTTACTTTAGTCCAAGCAGGTTCCCTTCTATATAATCTGACCATAGCCATGTAAAATATACAAAGTCTGCAGTAAAGACAACGTTTTTTCTTCTCAATATTGTTTTTCCACTTGTTTTTCAACACTTTCTCCTTTATTTATTTATTGTAAGACGTTTGATTTCAAAGAATAAGAGAATATTCTCTTGATTTCAAAGAATAAGAGAATATTCTCTCCCAAAAAATCTTCATGGTACCAGATCTAGGGCTCTAAACCCTAGAAAACACATGGCAGCAACTCCTGTTGAAGAATTCAGCTTTGGCTCTATTAATTCAAAGAGCACCTCCAGTCCAAGCTCTTCCACTGCTCAAAACAGTACAAACCCTTCTTCTCTTGTTCCATATTTCGCCGAATTCTCTCTTTTAAACCATCACAATTTGAATGGTAAAAACTATATGGAGGGGCCATAATCAGTGAAACCTATTGTAGATGGCAAAGGCAAACTAGATTATCTTGAGGAAATGATGAGACCAACGAATAACATACCATAAAGACATGGCGGTCTGAGAACTTGTTGATTGCATGGTTGCTAAACTAGATCAAACAGTAGATTGGGAAGCCTTTTATGTTTCTGCCAACAGCCAAAGATGTGTGTGATGCAATTCAAGATACTTACACAAACCTACAAGACTCTTCTCAGATTTTTGGATTAAAATCCAAACTACAGCAGTAGCAACAGAGAGAACATGATGTCACCACTTATTACAATGAGTTGATGATCCTGAGGCAAGACTTGAATCTCTGTCATGATGATCAATGGGACTGCCCTAGTGATAGTGCACAGTATATGAAAAGAGGAGAGAACAATTGTGTTTTTGTTTTTTTTTTTTTTTTGGTAGGATTAAAGGACTTGGATGAGGTTCGAGGGAGGATTCTTGGTCACAAACCACTTCAACCCGAGGGGTTTTTTCAAAAGTCCGAAGAGAAGAGGCTTAAAGGAGAGTAATGCTCAGTAAATCAAAGTCCAAGGCAGCGTTTGGAACTAAGAATTCTACCCTTGTAGCAAGTGGTTTCAACAAGGAAGAAAAGATGCCAAGACATACGAGACCATGATGTGATCGTTGTAGAAGACCATAGCACACATCAAACTTGCTGGAAAATTCTCGGTGAGCTAGCAAATTCAAACAAGTCTGGCTGTAGGTGAGGGACGGGCATTCCAAGCTAATACTTCAAATCAAGGGCAGTAGTTATGTTTGGAACAGTGTACACTCATAAAGAAATAACTAGAGCACCTATACAAAATTCTCCAATCTTCCCAACTGAAACCTTCTTGGTCCTTAGCTCGAAAAGGTAATTATTCTACAGGCCTTTCCACTTCCAATTGCCCCTAGATCATTGATTTAGAAGCACAAATCATTACATTGGTTCTTCAAAATTCCTAGTCCGTGTGCAGGAAACCAAAAAATTAAGATAGCAGATGGTTCATTAACACCCATTGTCAATTAGTAAGCTAACATGAACAAAAGTGTCAAGCTAACTTTTTTCCATCACATGTGAATTTTATGATCTAAACTCGGAGACGATGATTGGCAATGCTAAACAGAGCGAACAAGTTTTCCCCTGTTTTGAGAATGGACATGAACAAAGGCAACACTTCCAAAAATTCTAGGAAAAAGATTGTTTGAAGCATTGAAATTAGGAAAAAAATTTGTGAGAATTTCAATTGGACTTTTGAAGTCAAGGATTCGAGTTGGAAGTCTATTAATAAGATGTGCTGCAGTTAGAACGGCTTCCCCCCAATATTGTTTAGGAACATTTTTGTGAAACAACAAGGCTCTCGTGGTATCTAGAAGATGACCGTTTTTACGTTCGGCCACTCCGTTCTATTGTAGTGTGCTAACACAAGAGGACTTATGCATGATTCCTTCTTTTTGAAAAAATGGGGAGAGAATTTGATTGAAATAATCTTTGGCATTATCAGAACGAAATCGCTTAATTCTCACATCAAACTACGTCTTGATCATGTTGTACAAATTGGGAAAAACAATGCCCACATCCGATTTATTTTTCAAAAGATAAATCCACTTTACTCGACTATAGTCATCAATGAATGAAACAAATCACTTTGCACCAGAAATATTTGGAATAGTAGACGGACCCCAAATATCACTATGAATAAGAGAAAGGGACTAAGAGTTTTTGTATTGCTTATTGGAAAGGAAGCACGTTTGTGCTTGGCAAGTTCATAATCATTACAATGAAAAGACTCAAAATCAGACCCTTTGAATAACGAAGGAAACATTAACTTAAGAACCTTGAAAGACAGATGACCTAAACGATGATAATAAAGCCAAATTTTAGTTTTATTCGACATAACTGACTCAGAAAGAAATGATGTAGATAGGGAATCCTCAACTCTAGTTCTTCCACTTTGATTTCCAGGTAGTAAAGACCATCCCTCTCACTAGCACGTCCAATCATCCTCCTCGTGCCCAACTCCTAAAACACACAATGTGAAGGGAAAGATGTTACACTGCAATTGGAATCTTTGGTAAGCTTTTTGATAGAAACAAGATTCGCAAACAACTTTGGAACATGGAGAACATTTTTAAGAGTGAGAGAATCACTTATATAAATGTCCCCTTGACCGGCTCTAGTGGTAACGGGCCCATCAGCTATAGTTATTTTCTTATGGCTAGAACACGGTGTATAGGAAGAAAAAAACTTGGAAGAACAAGTCATATGGTCGGTGGCTTCAAAATCTATCACCCATATCTTTGGAGAAAATTTTTCTAAGGCATTAGCAACACAAAAGGAAGAAGAGATACCAGAAAACACCAGCGAGCAAGTACCTATTGAGGAAGGTTTCTCAAGGTTTCCCAAAAAACTCTTCAGTTTTTCAATCTCCTCCTTGTTGAATTCGAAGGCCGAACTTTGTGATCTTCCTTGGTTGTTTGATGGAGTGCTCGCAACATGTGCTTGACCCCTATCAATTGCACTTCGGTTGGGCCTACCATGGAGTTTCCAGCATTGCTCCTTGGTGTGGCGATGTTTTTTGCAGTACGTGCAAAAAAGAGAATCCCGATTGATGGGCTTGGACAGATTAGCTTGGATGATGGATTTAGTCGGGTTGGATTCCTTCAATCCGGTTGTTTTGGTCACAAGGGCAGATCCCTCTTCTCCATGGGTCTCAAGCATAACACTTCATCGTCCCTTTTCTGCTCGTATGATTGAAATTGTCTCATTCAAGGGAGGCAGGTCTTCTTTTCCCAAAATCTGTACTCTGATAGCGTCGAACTCAACGTTGAGACCAGCAAAAAATTCTTAGATATGTTCCTTCTCCATGAATCATTTTAGAATTACAGCATCTGAGCCACAGCTCATTTGAATGCATTGATAATGGTCCAACTCCTGCCATAAGCCTTGCAAGAAATTTGAATATTCCGTGACAGTTTGAGTCCTTTGTTTGGTTGTTGAAATTTTTGTCTTAAGTTCGTAGATTTGAGCAGCATCATTAACCTTGGAGTATGTTTGTCGGATAGCATCCCTAATCTCCTTGGTGGTTCCAAGAAACATACAAGTATCACTAATTTCTGGTAGCATTGAATTCCATAACCACGACATCACCATGGAATCTTATTCATCCCATGCCACAAACTTGGGATCATCTTTTGAAGGACCCATGCCCAAGAGATGACTTAATTTCCCTCTACCCTTCAAGAATGTGCAGACTAGTTGTGACCACTTTAAATAATTTTTTTCGTTCAATCGATACGCTGCTTGAATGTTTTGCAAATCTCCAGTTGTAGTAGCAGTATTCTCGGTTACTGGAGCATCTGAAACAAGGCTAGTTGCAGTGGTTTCTGACATATTTGCTAAAAAGAAAAAGAAGGAACAGGGGTAGGGAAATTTGGATAATGAGACGAAGATTATGAAGGTGAACTAAGGGTGAAGGAATTCGGCCAGAGAAGAGGAAATTTCTGAGATTCTCAAGAAAGAGCCAAAAGCTCTGATACCATATTGAAAACTAATTGAGAGAAAATAATTCTCTTTTTTTCATACATTGAATATGTTACAATAGGCTAATATATATACACAATGCTACAGCCTAAAAACAGTAACAAAATCTCTACAAAATAAGAAATTAGCCAACTGTATATACAACTAATCAATCAATCCTAAGAATAAGGAAATTACACCAAATCTTCTCTAATCCCACATCTTTCCTAATCAAGCTACATAATCTGACACTACTTGGAACCTAAATGGTACTTAGATGCTACTCTCTTTTTTTACAAGGAAAAACCTTGTATTGATAAAATTAATCAAGTACAAGGCAGTAAGAATGGGATATCCTCAAGAAAGGAGTACTTAGATGCAACACTCAACCATATTTATGTAACTTTTGTTCAACAATTCAAGCACATATTAAAAACATTTTCGCTTTTTTGTTCCACAAGAAAAGGAGAGAGAGAGAGAGAGAGAAGACAACCACAACAAACGGCTATACTCTACATCACCCATTCTTCACCATAAGTAAATGAAGCATCATTTACTGACAAATATCTGATCGTTCTGTTACTAACATTTGAATGTGTCTTGGGACCAAATTACAATGGTTGAAACTTTTGACTAAACATAGCTTTTGAATGCGATAGGACAAAAGAGTACATTTGTCAATCTCTCGATAGCATACTCTGGCTCATGCTTGCTCTCTTTTCTTTCAGTTTTGCTTCCTCCCCCCCTCCCCCCCCCCATCCCCCACCCCCCCTCCCCTCACGTCTATTGATTTTTGAATGAAGCATAGGAATTCTTTTTATTGATTTAGAATGATACTAGGGCCAAATATATATACACGAGTGCTGCAGATCTTTGTCCTCATTTTCAGAAAATAAAAGCTAATTCCTAGGCCAATCAGATCAAGAGAAGATTAGGAAACATATTACCTGATTTTCTCAATCAACTAAACAAGGAATAGTTGACTAATTACAGCTAGTAAAGAATAACTAAACTACAGCTGGGGAATAATAAAAAAATCTGGATTTTCAACACTCCCCTTAAGCTAGTTGATAGATGTTAATCATACCTAGCTTGGTGTTTAAATCCTCAAAGTTTGACCTTGGAAGAGCCTTGGTCAGAATGTCGACTATCTCGCATTTTGTTGGCGTGCATTGTAGCAAAATTACCCCATCTTCTATCTTCTCTTTGATGAAATGGCGATCAATTTCCACATGTTTGGTCCTGTTGTGATGAACTACATTCTTTGCAATGCTTATTGTAGCTTGATTGTCACAGAACATGTGTAAAGGCTCTTCATCTTGAATTCTAAGTTCCTTCAAGTCTCTTAAGCCACATTCCCTTATAAATTCCATGTTCCATAGCCCTAAACTCAACCTCTGCACTGCTTCTTGAAACCACTATCTGTTTCTTACTCCTCCGAGTGACCAAGTTTCCCCATACGAAGGTGCAATACTCTAATGTGGATCTACGATCAGTGATTGAGCCTACCCAGTTTGCATCAATAAAGATTTCTATCCCTTGTTTTTGTTCTTCTTAAAGTACAAGCCTTTGCCTGCAATCATCTTGAGATACCTTAGGATTTGGTAGACAACCATTGTATGTTCTTCCATGGGATTATTCATGAATTGGCTCACAACACTTATGGAAAAACCAGTGTCAGGCCTGGTGTGTGAGAGGTAGAAGAGTTTCCCAAGGAGTCTCTAATATCTGCCTTTGTTAACTGGTGTATTGTTCTCCCCAAAGGCCTAATTTGATGTTTGGATCCATAGGCATATTTGCAGGCTTGCATCTAAGCATTCTGGTTTCTTTTAGGAGATCTAGAACATATTTTTGCTGAGACTAGTATTCCATCTTTTGTTTGATCTCAAACTTTTTAGCAAGAAAGTTCTTCAGACTTTCCATTTCTTCTAAGAAGTCCCTTGTAAGAACAATGTCGTCAACATAGACAATGAGAATGGATGACTCCCCTTGTACTGATCGCTTGATAAAAAGAGTATGATTAGCCTAACACTATATAAACCCAAATCTCTTTACAGCCCTAGCAAACCGATCGAACCAAGCTCGAGGTGACTGTTTTAATCCATACGACAACTTCTTGAGTTTGCATACTTTATAATTTGTTGCTTGAGTTCTAAGACCAGGAGGAATCTCCATGCATACTTCTTCAAGATCACCGTTGAGGAAGGAATCTTGACATCAAGATAGAATAATTGCCAGTCCACGTTAGCTACAAGGGATTGAACTCTAACAGTGTTGAGTTGGGCAACCAGGACAAATGTTTCCTAATAATCAACAGCATAAGATTGCGTGAATCCCTTCGCAACTAGTCGGGCTTTGAATCGTTCCACACTTCTATCAGACTTATGTTTTATAGTGAGTATCCATCTGTAGCTCAAAGGCCATTTTCCTTATGGCAAATCAACTGTCTCCCAAGTATTGTTCTTTTATAAGGCCCGAACTTCTTCCACAATAGCTACCTTTTAGTGTAGTATCTCAATGGCTTCATGAATGTAGTTGGGAACTGATATCTTGTCAAGATAGGAGACAAGCACGATATTCTAGGGATAATCTTTTGTAAGACAAAGTTATAAACAAGAAAATTTGTGTAGGGTCTCACTCCTTTTCTTAAGGCAATGGGCCGATTATCATGAAGCTCGTCAGTAAAAGAATCAGTTCGGATTGGTTCTAATTCTTGGAATTGCTTAGGAAGTGCTCATTGTCCCATCTCCTTTAGATGCCATTCCTACCTAGAATAAACACGTAGCTCACTATTTTTAGCAGGAGGGTGGTTTGAAGGTGATGGAGATTTGTTTAGTGACTCTTGAGAAGGATTCTGATCAAGAACTTCAACAGGAGACTCATGAGACTGGGTAACACGTTTAGGAGTACTAGGAGAATCAAGGGTAGGAAGGTCATGATAGGGTCGAGTTTCAATGATGTCCCAAAACTAATGTTCTTTTGATGTACTCTCCCCCTGAACATTAGTTTTGGTGTAGTAGGACTGTTCCTCAAAGAAGGTGACACCCATTGAGTTATAGAATCTCCTTGTGATAGGTGAGTATAGAGAATAGAAAATCTAGTTATTATTCTATATTCTCTGAAAAATACATATACATCAATTATATACACGTTTGCTATCTCACAAAAATGAGAAACTATCCTAACAAGAATATACACGAAATATACAACTTAACTAATCCCTAAAAAACAGGGATTACATAAATCATCCACACGGTTTTCCTTTTTTTTTAAAAAAAATAATATCTCGACACTCCCCCTCAAGCTGGTGAATGGATATTCTCCATTCCAAGCAATATCCATTCACCAGCTTGCTGATAATACGTTGGAAGACAGTGCACGGTTGTCCCTTTGTTAATACATCGGCCAATTGATCTTTAGTTGAGATGAATGGTGTGCAAATTAGGCCGCTATCCAACTTCTCCTTTATAAAGTGTCTGTTCACTTCAATATGCTTCGTTCGATCGTGTTGAACCGAGTTATGGGCGATACTAATGGCTGACTTGTTATCACAATACAACCTCATAAGACCTTCCCACTTAATACGCAAGTCTTCCAAAATTATTTTCAACCACAATAGCTCACATATCCCAAGTGCCATTGACCTGAACTCAGACTCCGCACTTGACCTTGCCACCACACTTTTTTTTACTCCACGTCACAAGATTGCCACCAAGAAACGTGTAATAACCCGAGGTTGACCTTCTATCAACTAAAGAACCTGCATAGTCAACATCAGTATAGGCCTCCAATGTCATGCTTCCTGCCTTTTTGAACAAGATTCCTCTACTAGCAGTTCCCTTTAGATATTGTAGGATCCTGTGCACAACCTTGAGATGCATTCCCTTAGGATCATGCATAAACTGACTAACAACACTCACGGCAAAGGCAATATCAGGTCTTGTATGTACCAAGTAAATCAACCTCCCACCAAGTCTTTGATAGGAATTTCTATCCACAGCTGTGTCTTCTAGAGCCTCACATAACTCGTGATTGACCTCAATTGGGGTGTCAACTGGCTTGCACCCTTTCCTGTTTCTTTCAACAAATCTAATACATATTTCTGTTGTAATATAAAAATTCCCTGCTTTGAATAAGCCACTTCAATACCTAGAAAATATTTCAATTTCCCAAGTTCTTTAATATTAGACTCTTTTTCCAAGCACTGCCTCAACTTTTGCATCCCTTCAACATCATTACCTGTCACTATGATATTATCAACATATACCAGTAATGCAGTTACTCTCCCTGAATTTGAATGATTCACAAACAGAGTATGATCGCCTTGACTTTGCTTGTAACCCAAGGTAGTCATCACCTTTGTAAACCTTCCAAACTAGGCCCTCGGGGACAGTTTGAGTCCATATAGAGCCTTCTTCAACTTGCACACCATCCCATCTTTTGATTCAAATCCTGGGGGAACTTCCATATAAATCTCCTCTTTAAGATCACCATGTAAGAAGGCATTTTTATATCGAATTGTTGTAAGCTCCGTCCAAAATTTGCTGCTAATGAGAAGGGGACCCGAACTGTATTCATTTTTGCGACTGGAGCAAATGTCTTGAGATATTCTATACCATACGTTTGAGTATAGCCTTTTGCGACCAATCTTGCCTTGTATCTCTCCATCGAACCATCTGGCTTGTGTTTTACTGTGAACACCCATCTGCACCCAACTAACTTCTTTCCTTTTGGCATCTTGACCAAGTCCCAAGTTTTATTCCGCTCAAGAGCTTCCATCTCCACTTTCATGGCATTCTCCCACTTCTCGTTTCCTAATGCTTTAGATAAGTTTCTGGGAATGAGAATTGAATGTAGATTGCTAAGGAAGGCTCTATGACTTTGGGATAAGTTTTGGTAGGACATGAATAGGTATAATGGTTGTTTGGTGCAGGCTCTTGTTCCTTTTCTAAGTGCAATCGGTATGTCATAATCATTTGGCTCAATGGTTTCATTGTCTAGTTCCTCAGAGGTAGTTGACTGGTGGTGGTCTCGATAGGTCTAAGGATTTGTTAGAGAATATAACTTAGGAGTGATTTGTGAGTGATTGGTGAGATAAATAAGGGATGTAAATTTTTCTTTCTTTTTTTTTTTGCATTGATTATAGGCTGATTTGATTATAGGCTGATTTAGTCAAAATGCTAATTATAGGCTGATTTGGTTAACTCCATTATTTTAGGGATATGATTGTATTTTAGGGATATGATTGTTTTTCTGATTTCTAGCTGTGTCTAGCCTATAAAATTCTACCTTTTGTATTACAGATTAAAATAATAAGAAATATAACTTTTCCTAATTCCTGACTTTTGTGATATGGTATCCGAGCCTTACACCTTTCTGGGAAAATATTTCATCATGCTACAAATTTCATAGCGCTGCTCGTAGTACGTTTCTGGAAGAGAAAAGATCAAGATGTCAGAAGTCTCACAAAACAGTACATAATCGGAGGAGACTATAGTCCAGACAACCCCCGGAGACCTATAGAACAATCAACCAGCGTTTAGATTGAATAGGACAAACTACTTAAAGTGGTCCCAATTTGTTCGAACTTTTCTAAAGGGAAAAGGCAAGCTTGGCCATCTCCTTGGAACGGGACCTAAGAAGGAAGATCCAAAGTTTGTTGCTTGGGATGAAGAAGATATTATGGTCATGTCATGGCTTTGGAATGCTATGGTACCGAAAATAAGTGAC
>CAMOHE010053515.1:0-16613 GCA_946598075.1 Artocarpus hirsutus
ATAAAAGTAATGAAATACTTTTGACCATATCCGTCTATGTCTGGACTATAAATATCTGTATGTATGATCTCTAATATGTCTGAACTCCTCTTGGCACCTTTCTTTGACATATTGGTCTGCTTTCCTTTTATGCAGTCTACACAAGTGTCAAAGTCAGTAGAATCTAGAGTACTAAGTACCCCATCATTCACTAATCTCTTTATTCTCTCAATAGAGATATGACCCAATCTACGGTGCCACAACATAGAAGATTCTTCGTTCATAACACATCTCTTAATGCCAGCATTATCATGAACATGCATAGAAGAATAAGAAGTTTTAGTTTGTAAATTAATTTTGAAAAGACCATTTGACAATGTACCATTTCCAATAAGTTCAGATCTATAAAACAAACTAAATATAGTGTTTGAAAAATTAAAGGAAAAACCAACAGTGCAAGCCTTGAAACTGAAATTAAATTCCTAGAAAAACTAGGAATATAAAATGTCTTTTCGAACTCTAAAACAAAACCACTACTTAAAACTAAACTACATGCTTCGATTGCTTCCACATGTAAGTGCATCTTGTTGCCTGAATAGATGCACAACTCACTTCCCACTGGCTTCCTTAGGTTTTGCAACCCCTGCAAGGAATTAGTGACATGGATTGTAGAACCAGAATCAATCCACCATGTGTTATGCCCAACATCAACCATATTAGATTCATAACAAATAAGTGAGAATTGAGTACCTTTTTTATCAAGCCATTTCTGATATTTAGGGCAATCCTTCTTTATGTGCCCCTTCTTTTTGCAAAAGAAGCACCTGGATTCCTTCTTGATATCAGCTTGTGCAGGCAGTTTGCCTTTTCCCTTATTCTTGGCTTGTCCTTTATTTTTCCTTTGAGTTGCCAGATGCACACTCTCTCTCGCTTCCATAAGAAGCCTTCCTTCTTCTTGAACACACATGGTCATCAATTCATTGATGGACCACTTATCCTTATGTGTGTTGTAGGATATTTTGAAAGGTCCATATTGATGTGGGAGAGTGTTAAGGATGTAGTGCATAAGGAAGGTTTCAGACATCTCAACCTCAAGAGTCTTCAACTGAGCCGCTATATCCTTCATTTGCATGATGTGCTCATGCACACCATGAATTCTGGTGAGCTTCATGGATGAAAACTTCATAATTAAGGTGCTTGCTAAAACTTTGTCTGATGTAGCAAATTGCTCATCAATTGCCATCATCAAAGCTCGCACATTGTCATATTGCTCCAATGAACCACGTATGCCAGTCGAGATCTTGGTCTTTATGAACATTACGTAGAGGCGATTAGATCGCTCCCATTTTTCATAACGATCAACATCATCCGGTTGGCTGGTCTCTGTAATGGCAGGTGGTTCATCTTTACGGATAGCAAAGTCAATGTCCATTACGCCTAAATGAAGGACAATTCTCTCCTTCCACACCTTATAGTTATCACCCTTAAGTTCAGGAATGTCACATTTAAAATCAGAGTAATTTAGAGTTTGCAAAGCTGCATAATAAAACATACATGTTTATGTTACTAAATTGAGGCTACAATACTTTATGACATGTTTACCAATGTAAATCATATGTTAAAATATGAATCAAATGACATAAAAATTGCCTGTGGGCTAAATTTTTAATTCAAACAGACTCGTAGATCTTTATGATGACACTGTCAAATTATATTCCCTTTTCTTAATTCTTGTGGGTAAATTAAGAAAGATAATTTGATACATCATCCTAATTAATCATATTAAATATAATAAAAAATTCCTGTGGGATAAAAGTTATTATATTACATATGATTAATCACAATTTAATGTCCTTTTACCATATGTGATTTTAAACACTTAATATAATTTTGTATAATCAAAAATGCTGTGGCTACTCTTTAATTATTCAAAATTATATACATCACTAGACATTTATTCTAAAATTTTGCTCATAAATAAATTGCATTTACCTAAAGCAATAAATATGAACAAATAAACCATAATTTATATACCAATTTTTTATTATTTATAGATTAAAATTATACATTCAAAACATAATTTAGCACATTATTGCACAAAATTTAAATGTACTAAATTATTTAACTTAATATTGCATGCATAATTTTAAATCACAAATTTATTCATAATAAACACTATATGTACATAAATTTGCAAAATTATATCCACACAAATACTGTATAATATTCATAACAAATACTAAAAATTATGAATATTTAAAATTATGAATTTTTTCATAAATTAATTCCATAATATGTTAAATTCATAAAATATCAAAATCGTGGATATTATGAAAATCTCAAAAAATTATAAAATCTAAAAATTTTATGAAATTTTCCTCAAAAATATCAATTTATGAAATCTGGAAAATATCAAATTTTTTTTTTTAATTTTTGGGTTTTTTTTTACCCCTTAAAAACGACATGTCGTTTTGGGCAATAGCTCTAAAACGACGTGTCGTTTCATTTAGTGAAACTCAGTCCGTTGCCAGTCCAAATGACATGTCGTTTTGGTCAATAAGGACTGAAACAACATGTCGTTTTCTTTGCTGGAAAAAGCCCTTTATTACTAGAAACGACATGTCGTTTTGGCTGACCCAAATCCAAATGACATGTCGTTTTGAGTCGTCTTCAACCTTGAACCGGGTTATTTTGACTCGGCTGACCTGAATTCTAACCCAGTTTTAGATCCGGTTTGTTTTTCACCATCCGGACACCGTTTTCGACGTTTCAAATTGCAAAATTCATAGAAATCTAATGCCTTAATGATTTCTAACCTTAGTTTCAATTAAGAAACGCTAAAATCAAAAACCCAAAAATCAAAAAAAAAATTTTAAAACCGTGAGTTTTCACAGTGTATTTTTCAGATATATTTATGCAAGACAGAGGTCAAATTCGCTCAGATACCAAATAAAAGTAATAATTCAATGATTTTGACATGCCAAAAACCATATACATATCAAAACATAAAACAGAAGCGTGTAAATGATGTGTACCTCCGGCCATTGCACTATGCAGACGAAGACACCAAAATTTTGTGATTGTAGTTTGAGTCTTCTAACACTCAAACACTCAGATGATGGTGTATAACTGAAAAGAGTGAGAGGTGATAGGGACCAAAACTAAGAAAAGCTCAACACATGAACCTTTGTATTTCTTTTCCTTCACTCTGTATTTCAAAAATCCTACCATCAAAGATTTTTTTTTTATACAGGTTTAAGAATTTAGTTACCAAGGTTTATATTATGGTTTAATGAAGCATAAATGTGAGACCATTAATGTAAAACTGTTATAGCAATTAAATTGGTTTCAATTTGGAACCGTTGAAATACAAACAGTCACAGTGTCCACATACCAAACATCTGGTTCACAATCTTCCTTGACATGGCAAGCCATCTACAAAGTTTCGGCTTCCCTATTTTCCACAAAATTCGATTTCTCCAACCTTTCTTTGTGGTTAGGCAGTCCAGCATAACATTCAGATTGATAACGACCAAGTTTGTGACATCTGTAGCGTTCTACATTTAATTTATGAGATTATTGATTTCGGCCTCTGCCTCTGCCTCTGCTTTAGAAATCTGATTTATTATCATCAGCTCTAAAATTTTGATGCTGCCAACTACCTTCTTTGTTGCCTCGTCCCCTGCCTCCATTACCTCTACCTCGACCCCTTCCTCTTGAAGTGGAAGATCGATCAATGGTGGAAGCCTTTAGAGCTTGTTCATCCGTGGTTGAGCTATGATTCACCTTCTTTTCGTGAACCATCATTGTCTTTCAATTCTTCAATTGGGCAGGCAACATAATTGTACTTCGGAGCTAACGAACGTAGTATCTTCTCAACAATAGCAACATCTTCCATCTTCTAACCATGGAATCGCATCTTGTTTGCTATCCCCACAGTCCTTGCACAATAACTACTGACAGATTCATCATCTTTCTACAGATTCATCATCTTTCATCTGTAGAGTTTCAAAACTCTTTCTCAAGGCTTGAAGCTGTACACGCTTTGTTCTTGGCAAGCCTTGATATTTTTTCTTCATTGAATCCCAAACATCCTTGGAAGTTCCTTTGCATAGAGTTGTTTTGAAGATAAAACGATCGACTGTCTGAAAAAGATAGTTTTTTTGCCTTCAAATCCTTTAGCTTCTATGCTTCCAAATCTGTCTTCTGCTTCCCTGTTAAAACCACTCCTGCTGCTGGTTCTGCTATCCCTATCCTGACCACCTGCCAACACTCATTGGACCTTAGGAAGCTTTCCATGAGCATGCTCCAATGGTCATAGTGACCATCGAAACGAGCAATTGCCGGTTGCACAAAGTTATCTGAAGCCATCCTTGCTACTGCAAAAGAAAACAAAGTGAAATAAAGCATGCTTCAATGGCACTTAAAAGGAAGAGAAAAACACAACTTCTTGACAAAGTCTACTGACTAACAATGGCTTATAACTTTATGGCACTTATATTTGTCTCTGATATATTTTTTTTAAAACTGATTTGGCATGGCTATATATACACCAAAGAAGATCCTCATGACTGAGACTGTCGCCTTATCCGCAGCTATATTGACTACAAGATTGTTGCCCTTAAGAAGCTTGATTATTGCTAAAATTTGTATGTGGGATTTATTACATTTACTTGGACTTTGTCATCATGCTTACACGTTTCATTGACAATTTTAAAGTAACATTTTATGATATATCATACTTGACATTATATGCTACCATACTAAATCTTAATTGTAAATTTTATTTCATTTGCATTTGATTATCATGAAGCTAAACTTGCAAATCAAGTTACTAAAATAAAATAAAAATAAAAATAAAAATAAAAAAAGATAATAAATAATTTAGCAATAGCTTGTGCATTATTACTATCTCTTTTGACGACAATTTATATTGCATCGTTAAATTATATCTAAGAATATGTTTTAGAAAAGAATTTCTATTAGATGTTGTAATATTAATTTTTAATGACAAGTAAGACATGTCGTTGAAGCCAATTAAGATAACATCTAGATTTTGTGATTTTGTAGGATTGGTTGATTCTTTTTGTAATAACAGTTTTGTGATTCTTTCCATTTGTATAGATCCTGCAAAACTATAGGTATCAATTAGCTAGACTATAGGGTTTGATTTTAGGTTTCCTTATTGTAATTCATTTCTGTATAATTCTGTACAAATTCATCACAAATTGTGAATTAGAAAAAAAAAATTATGCAACCTAATTTTTAAGTCGGTATCAAAGCAATTTTTTTTCGATATTTTATTCACAAAAAAAAAAAAATCACTGATCAATTAGTAAAACACCAAACAACAAATTGCAAAACTCCCATCAAACACATCCTTCAATTCCATCATCAAAACCCTTGAACACACCAAGCAAAGCGACAAGCTCACGCCAAGAAAATCACAAATTCGACCAAACCCAAATCAAATCCAAACTTGCAAAACCGAATCTACAATTAGCCCTTGCTGTTGAACTGCGCCCAAGAAATCAACACAACCGCACCCAATCAGTCTCAAGTCCTTAATTGCCATTGAAGAGTATAGTCTCAAAGGAGGATTTTATCTCTTGTTTATAAAAGATAAGACTTGGATGTGATTTTATGATTTTAAATGAAGAATATCTGATTTAGGATGGAGATCATGAGTTCCTGAAGCAAATCACATTAGTTTTGAAGTTCAAGTTCAAACCTTTTGCAACAGATTCTATGACGGTTTTAATTTTTGATATGATTTCATTGCTCACAAAAGGAAGACGAGTCTGAGTCTTTTCTACAGAGATTCCAATGGGCAAACATGCATAAAGGCAGTGAGTTTTCGTTTAAGTATTTTAGGAGAAAGTGCGTCGTTCTTTGGAAGAAGAATTTGCAATTTTTGAGAGAAAATGTTCTGCAGCAGGCAAGAGTCTCGTTAACAAGGTCATAAGAAGTACACAACAATATAGGTATCAATTACTAAGAGAGAGTCTTAAATTAAATAAGTCCAATTGGTGCTTATAAACAAGTTTTCTTAGTGGATTATTCATCATCTGGGCATGGTCCCATGAATGTAGGTTTTGTAATCAAACCACGATAAAATTTGTTGTGTTCTTTATTTATTTTATGCGTGGATAATTTTTCATTAATTAGACCTTGATTAAGAATTTGGAAATTTCCTAAAACAGATCTTTCAATTGATATCAGAGCAGTTCACTAACCTTGTTTTGGTGAGATTTTGGGACAAGATCTATGTTTTTGTAGGTATGGAATCACTAAGAGATAGGGGCTCAATTATAAAACCACCACTTTTAGATGGTTCAAATAATTATTCATACTAGAAAGTACATATGAGTGCATTCATCAAAGCAATTGATGAAAGAGCATAGCATTCTATTCTAACAGGATGGGATTACCCTACTGCTAATGATAAAACAACTCTCAAGCCCAAGGATTCATGGTTTAAAAATGAGATGAAATTTGCGAATTATAATTCAAAAGCTCTTAACGCCATATTTAAACCTGTAGATGTGAATCGGTACAAACTCATCTTCATGTGTGAATCTGCTAAAAGGGCATGGAATATTATTCATATCGCACATGAGGGAACTGATGTTGTTAAGGTTTCCAAACTACAATTATTGGCTACTTTTGGAGGTGAGCTCGGTGCCATAGCTGAGAAGCCTTGCTCCAGGTGGTCGACAAACACAACTCGACAAAGCTATAGGGAGCTAACAATTGATCTTGATGAACTCGAATCGCCTATCCGAGGTGCTCTTTAGGGCCCTCTGTGCCGCGCTATAACTAGTTGTCTCCTCGGGTCAGAGAACAACGTAGGTCGATTTACTCTTACTCGTAAGCAGGTTGTTACTCGCTATCACCGGCTAACAAATGGCGGACAACTCGCCGTCGGATGAAAGACAATCCATCGACGGAGGGCACGACACTTGTCCTCTGCCTTTTGACATGCCTTGATGTGACATACAGGTTGTGGGCAAAACCTACCTAACACTCGGCCTAAGTGGCAGCTTATAAATAGGATGTATTTATTGTATTCAGGCATGTATGCTCCTTCCCACCTAATTAGTTTCCATTCTCTAATGAGCAACCCCTGTCTTGAGTGTCAGAGAGCCCTTATCTATTGACTGACCCATCTTTTCTTGCCTCTGAAGTGTCCCTCCTCTTGTTGTAGGTCCACCCAAGCAGGTAGAGATGAACAAGGAAGAGCTATCTATCGTGCGCAGCCACACGTGGTGTTGATCCTCCGCCAAACTCCAGTAAGCATCAACATTTTGACACTAGAAAGAGGGCCCCTGCGCCTTCACTTGAAGTCACCAGCCACATCAAGCCAGTGAACCAAGATGGTAACTCGAGGCAATGCAGGGATAAGGGTACCTAATAGGAGGAGTCGGGAGAAGCCCAAAATCAAAATCAGATTCTAGCCAGACCCAAGGGCTACCCCTGAGCCACGAGATCTTGTTCAGGTGGTTAGGGAAGCACGACAAGGGCTGAACAAGTGCAAGATCCAGTTGTCCAAGACCCTATTCAGGAATTGACTAATGTTGTTCGAATACTTACCTAGCAACTTGCACAGCAGGCGTAGCATTAGGTGGCTCCTAGCTTTCTACCTCCAGCCCTAGCTCACTAATCTGGGGGTCGGGCAGGACAGGATGATGTCGACCTCAGTGAAGCTAAATTTGAGCACTCTAAAAGATCTATGCACGGTGTCTCGACAAACAACAGGCTCGTTCGAAAAGGATTCCTTGGCCCATAGGAGGCATAGGCTCTGTCACTACAGGGCTCTCGAGCATCTGTTTTTGATCGGCTTGGGCACCAAGGGAAAGCACAGCAGGGTCGCCAACCCAAAGCAGGTGACAGGGTTAAGGGCGAAGCACCCTATAGGGTTGAACTGCCCGAAGATACCAATAATCGCCAGTTTCAAGAGTTGTAGTGCCAAATCAATGAAATCTACAATAATCTTTTCGGTTTGGACGACGTCGGTGCCTTAGATCCACTGTTTATAGAAGCCATCATGTGAGCCCCTATGCCGCCCAAATTCAAAGTCCCACAAATCAAGGCTTACGATGGGATCGCAGACGCTGATGAGCATGTCAAATTGTACCAAGGACATATGCTCCTACAAAACGCAAGTGATGCAGCCATGTGCAAGGCCTTTTCTTTGACCTTAACTAGACTAGCTCGACAATAGTTCCAGCGACTTGAGCCAGTTTCGATCACTTCTTTCCAACAGCTCTCTAATGCCTTCTCGGTAGCTTTCTTTATAACACAAAATAAGGAGAAAGTAAATAACCTGTTTATATGTTGTTAACCAACGGGATAGCAATGTTAGGGACTACATAAACTGGTTTACTTAAGCTGCGCTCAAAGTTAAGCATGTAGAAGACAAGACCCTAAAACACACCTTTGTAGGGGGTCTCCAAAACGAGAAGCTAACCTGGTCGTTGGCATTTGAGCAGCCGAGTGCATTTTCTCAGATGCTCAACTATGAGTAGCGGTATGTCGACACGGTTGAATATATGAAAAGCCGCAGAGAAAAAGCTAGCAGTAGCTGCACGAAGAAGGAGAAAAAGCAGAAGAAAGCACCCAAATAGTCCAGCACCGAGCAAAACAAGAAGCAAAAGAAAGACAAAAAGACCGAGAAGCTGAAAGTACCGACCGAGAAGTTCCAAAGCTACATGCCCCTGGTAGCGAGCATAGATGAGGTACTCGCCCAGGTGAGCGAAAGGAACTTACTGGTCAACCCGCCTAAGCTCAAGGGCAGCAAAGCAAAGCAGGACCAAAGTAAATACTATAATTTTTACAAGGACATGAGACATAACACCTATGACTGTATTCAGCTCAATGACCAAATCGAGAGACTGGTCCGAGATGAATATTTGTGAAAATTTGTAGAACGAGTACTAACTCTGGGCTCTACAGCCAGGAGAGACAACCAACTGAGCCAATTCATGCCGAACCGCCCATGCAATGGTGGCGGGAATGCCTTGAAATCCCTAAACATTGTTCATATGATTTTTGGAGGGCCTATCACTGGGGACACATCGAGTAGGCAGCGGGCGTACATCTAAGAACCTTGGCTGGTTGAAAGAGGCGAGCTCATTAGCATGTCTAAGCATGTCAATAAAATTTTCCATCAGCAAGACATGCCGATCACCTTTACAAAAGAGGAAGCGGATAAATTAATCCATCCGCACAATGACGCTCTTGTGTGCGAATTGCACATCGCTAATAACATAGTACGACGTGTGTTGATTGACAATGGTAGCTCAGTTGACATCCTATTAAAGCAAGCGTATGATAAGTTGAAGATCAGCAATGCTACCCTTATCTTAGTTCAAACGTCACTTTACGACTTTACAGGTGAATGCGTCTGAATAGTTGGAAAGGTTGGCTTATCGGTCACTTTCGATGAAGGCGCTGCTTGGGTAACACGCATTGCCAACTTCCTGGTCGTCAACAAACCCTCCTAGTACAATGTTATCATCTGTTGTCTGACGTTAAACGCACTGAAGGCTGTGGTCTCCACTTACCACTTGGCCATGAAGTTTCCAATGGACAACAGGGTTAGAGTAATCAAGTCACTACAGAAGGATTCCCGAGTGTTGTCAAGACTATATCGGCTCGGCAATTAAATATCTCAACCATTTACAAGGTTGACAAAATACAATTTCCAACCAGGCCAACTCTTAAGATGCTTTTCGACCTTAACCCCCGTATGCCTGAGGAAGAGGTGAGGGCCACCCCCATCGAGGATCTGGTGCCATTCAACCTTTACCTGACACACCCTAACCCTATGGTCCAACTCGGCTCTCAGCTAAAATCTGAGGTCTAGGCTGACCTTGAGAAGCACCTCATAGAGTATCAGGATGTGTTCGTATGGTCTCACGAGGACATGCCCGGCATCGATCCCAACATAATCTATCACAAGCTTAACGTCCAATCAGAGTACAAGTCTGTTATTCAGAAGAGCAAGGTCTTTAACCCATAAAGGTATGTAGCTATTAATGAAGAGGTCTAGAAGCTGCTAAAGGTGGGATTCATCTGAGAAGTAAAGTATCTAGAGTGGTTAGCAAATATGGTCCTAGTCAAGAAAGCAAATAGAAAGTGACGGTTTTATATAGACTACATCGACCTTAATAAGGCCTGCCCCAAAGACTACTTTCCACTACCCCGAATAGATCAGCTCATTGATGCAACTACCAAGCACGAGCTGCTAAGCTTCATGGATGCCTATTCCAGTTATAACCAAATACGGATGGCCGAGGAAGATCAAATAAAAATAGCCTTTGTTATCGACCAAGGCCTCTAATGATACGTAGTAATGCCCTTTGGACTTAAGAATGCCCGGGCTACCTACTAAGACCTTGTTAACAAACTGTTTACTTGGTTGATAAGAAAAACCATGGTGGTCTACGTGGATGATATGTTAGTTAAATTTGTCAGAGCGGTGGATCACATGGCCGATCTTCAAGCGAGCTTTGACATTCTCCAAGAGTATGGGATGAAACTCAACCCAACGAAATGCACATTCAGGGTTAGCTTGGGCAAGTTTCTCAAATTTTTGGTCAATCAAAGAGGAATTGAGGTTAACCCAGCCAAGGCACAAGTTGTTATAAACATGCATTCACCTTGGACAGTGAAAGAGGTACAAAACTTACCGGTATGGTTGTAGCTCTCTCTCTAGGTTCCTATCTCGGTCTACCGACAAGTGCCATCCATTTTTTCAAGTGCTCAAAGGAAGGTTTAAGTGGAGCAGGGAGTGTGGTGAAGCCTTCAAGACTTTAAAGAGGTACTTAGCCATGCTCTTACTCCTATCCAAACCTTTACTAGGGGAAGTCTTGTGCATTTACCTTGTAATGTTAGAAAAGACTGTTAGCTCGGTTCTTGTCTAAAAAGAAGAAAGGGTTCAGAAGCCCGTCCACTACATAAACCACGTGTTTCAAGGTGTCGAGGAGAGGTACCTCCTACTTGAGAAATTGGCGTTCGCCTTAGCCACTTCGGCTTGAAAACTACAGCCTTATTTTTAGGGCTACACAATACGAGTCCCGAAAAAATTCCCTCTCTAGCAGGTTTTCCAAATCCTAGAGATATCAAGATGAATGGCCAAATGATTGGTCGAACTCGGCCAATATGACATTCATTTTGTACCGAGGATAGCTATTAAGGCCCAGGCCCTCGCGAATTTCATTGTCGAGTTCACCGATACCGAGCAAGGCACATCACTAGCCAAGAAGGCACCTGCTGAAGTCCCAGATGCCCCTAGCTATAGTGAAGGTGATCATGCCATACTAGAACCAGAATGGAAGCTTTTTGTAGATGGATCTTCTTGCCCTGAAGGCTGGTTTTAGCAAGCTCGGATGAATATAGGACAATTTACACACTTCGATTCGATTTCAAGGCCTTTAACAATGGGTAGAGAACGAAGTGCTCTTGGTTGGACTCAGAATCGCAAGGGATCTTAGTGTAGACCGCCTAGTCATCCATAGCGATTCCATGCTCATCGTCCAACAGGTCACTGGGGTGTTTCAAGCCTGGATGGAATCCATGGCCATATATTTACAAAAGGTTAAGGCATTGCTCGGGTAGTCCAAATCTTATTCATTTAAGCAAATCCCTAGATCAAAAAACTCTAAGGCCGATGCACTTACTCAGCTTGCCTCAGACTTGGGCAATAGTGAGTTAACATCGGTTCCCATTGAAAGGTTAGCCGAGCCAAGTATTAACAAAGAAGTGGCAAGTGTAGTCGAAGAGTAGGAGACCACCTAGATGGACCCGATCATTTGATACCTAACCATAGCCAAATTGCCTGGCTCCCGAGAAAAGGCATGCCTATCCGCAATAGCTCGGCTTGGTATTCGATGATTAGTGGTAAACTATATTGGCGAGGCTACACTACACCGTGTCTGAAGTGGGTAGGGCCTAGAGAAACTCAATATCTGATGAAGGAGATCCATAAAGAGCTATGTCGTAATCATTCCAGGGGGCGATCCCTAGCCCAGAAATGTCTTCAGCAAGGATATTATTGGTCTACCATGGAGTAGGACTATAAAGACTTCGCGTGATCTAAAATGTCAACAGTTTGCGAGAGTGCCCGGACACCACGTCGAGCCGCTTACCTCGGTGACATAGTGTGGACCTTTACTAAGTGAGCCATCGATCTTATCAGGCCCCTTCCCCAAGCTCAGTCTCAGTTTAAGTACTGTATTGTGGCTATCGACTATCTCACCAAATGGGTGGAGGTAGAGCCATGCACAAACATGACCAAAGCCAAGTGCACAAACTTTGTATGGAGGAACATCATTTGTTAGTTTGGGATCCCACATACCATAGTGACCGACAATGCAAAACAGTTCGAATCCTCAAGTCTCCTCCTCCTATGTGAGCAGCTCAGCATCAAAAGGTCTTCTCTTCTCTAAACTACCTACAAAGCAATGGGCAAGTTAAAGTTGTCAATAAAACGATCAAGGACAACTTGAAAAAAAAACTCGAAGCCCTAAGGGGGCTTAGATTATCGAGCTCCCAAAGGTGCTCTAGGCTTACTGAATAATGGCCCGGACTACCACTGGTGAGACTCTGTTCTCTCTTGTATACAGGGTGAGGTTGTCATCTCGACAGAAGTAGGGCTGTCGAGCTTCAGGGTCGAGCGATACGAAGAAATTCAAAATGTTGAAGCCATGATGTCAAAACTTGATTTGCTCGAGAAGAAGAGAAACCATGCTGCAATTCATAATGTAGCTCGGAACAAGGTCGTTGCTCGGTACTATAATAAACAGGTCTAATCGAGGAGTTTTAAAGTTGAAGATTTGGTGCTAAAGAAGGTCACCGTTCAGTAGCTCGGGCTAGGGTCCTTTGGTCCAAAGTGGGATGGGCCATATAAGGTCATCAAAATTGTCCAACTAGGCACCTACAGACTGTCTGATATGAAGGGTAACCTGCTCGACCATCCTTGGAACGCTGAGCTCCTAAGAAAATTCTTTTGCTAATTGATGATAGAAACTCTTTTTGACCTCTGGCTACATTCTTTTTGTAACTAGGCCTACTAGATAGGACTAGAATGTAAATATTATATATTGATATAAATTTTAATTCTTACACTGTTCCATCGAGCAATGTGTGTTAAGGAAAATATAACTCCTAAGAAGAGTGCCATAACTCCAAACTAGGGGGCCAGACAATAACTTCCAAAGAAAAAGAACCAATCGGAATAGGGGGCTGATTAGCATAATGCAGACCATTAGGTTGTCACCATACAGACCACCCAAACAAAGTTGCCCTGGCATATATGTGTCTGACCAACATTAGATTTGTAAAAGTTTTAATGAACTTAAACAAGTCTAAGGGGGACGACAGGATACAGGGTACCACATGCCATTGTGCTCTACCCAACCGAAAAATGAGCTTTCCCTACTTGGCTAAACTCGGTAGTCACTTTTTCCCAAGAAGTTTCTTTCCGAGGAACATTTAACTTGGGAAAGTAAGATGCTTCATCACCGAGATGCTAAACTCAGTGAGAATGCAATTGGGAAGGTGAGTTTAGAATCTCTGATCCACAAAGTTCTCTCTTGAGGAACATCAAACTTGAAAAACCCTTGACTCAATTCCTCTCCCGATAAGCACTTAACTTCGAGGAAGGACGTTTAAATTTTGTTCCCGAGGAGCCACCGCATGAGCTTTTAAAGAGCAAAATTTTTAATCCGAGGACAGTCACACTTAGGAAAGAAAATTCAAAGACCAAAATTAAAAGAAAATTTTGAGAAACGATAAACTTCGAGGAATATAAAATTTCATTATAGAAAGCGGTGGAGAGGTATAAATAACTAGGTACCTTCCGAGCCCGGATAAATAAATGGAAAGAAAATAAAGATAAAAACTAAGCTTGGGCCTCGTCCCTAGCATCACCTTTTCTACTATCTCTGCCCTGGTCGTCCCCATCGTCCTCACTGTCTACTCTGACGAACTTCTCTTGCTTGAGCTGCTGCACTCCTCCTTGTTCTGGCTCAACAATGAGCGACTAGCCGAAGCCTGAAGTAGTAGTAGTTGGCATACTCTGGGGACGCCTTAAATTCCTTTACAGCCTAAGCGAGTCGGCCGGACAACTCCTCACTTAAGAACCGCTGGTGTTCATCTCGAAAGGCCTCTAGTTGATCCTTGAGGCGGACCACCTTGTCCCTCGATTGGGTGGCCTCGTTCCTCACCTCTTTAGCTGCCCTCTTAGCCTCCTCTACCACTGCATTGGCCTGCTTGGCCTCCTCCTTTACCTTCCTGGCCTCGTCTTTGGCCCGAGCAAGAGCCTCCTTGATTTGATCAAGCTCAATGTTCTTAGCACCGAGCTCTTTATCGACCTCATCCTTTTCGAAGGCGGTCTTCTTGTGTCTCTCCTTCTCCAGGTTGAGCTCTTTCATCCAACCATGTAGGCCAAATCTAAGAAGGTGCATGCTTGAGAAGACAGAAGTTAGTACGTGAAGAATCAAGTCAATTAAAGCTCGGTATAGAACTTTTACTCACCTTGGCAGCAGAGTGGAAGGTAGCGCTGGAAATGCCTTCAAAATCCTCTCCTAGGAGGTTCTCTAGGAACGACTCCTTAGGAACAACACCCCCGAGGTGCTCGAGGATGTGACGGTAGTAATTTACTCACCTCCTTAGAGGGTCTCCTATGGATGGCACCACAGTGGTTATGACGGCGAGAGGTTTGGAATCGCTTGGTGAAGCCCTAGTCCTCGTTAGCGGGGGTAGAGGAACTTGGACTGTCTAGGGTGGTCGCTCAGATCATGGCGGCTGCTCGAATCATGGCGGTAGCTCTAGTCTCGGGGTCCTATTTCGTTTTGACCCTACCACCACCTTCCCCTTTGAATAGTGAAGGTACTCCATCAGGGTATGCCTTTCATCTACGTTGCTTAGTCTAGAAGACATATCTGCAGAAAGAACCTGGAAAAATCTCCCAGTCTGGACGAGCTAAGTAAAAAAAAAAAAAAAACTCAAAGCTCACATCCGATCTGAAGCTGGCCTGATGGATGTAGGAATCGAATCACGTCCATGAGGTCTTCGTTGACTACAAGTGGCTTTACATCAAAGGAACGACTAGACGAGTCCTCGGTACTAGACGATGATAGCTCTCTTGTCTGCCACCCAGATTTGAAGGTGCTTGGCCCTAGGATATTGGCAGTGCTCGACCTCACCACGATCACTTACCCAGTCAACTAGGCAGGTTGGATGACAAAAAGGGGATTGGTTCTACTGGACTCCCCAAATCAACCAGAATAGGAAAGGGTCCCTTTCCTGAGCAAGAAAGACTGCTTTCGTGTGGACTACCAGGGAAGCTTCTTTATCTTGTACACTTGTTTAAAGGCCTCCCATGGCACCTTAGTAGCCTGGGGTTATCTCTATAGCACGTACATCCCGTGCAGAGACCTTTATCTATTTGAGTTGAGTTGTGCCGGCTAGACATTTAGGTTGTTGAGTGCTTGACGGAGGAATGGGTGGAACGATAGGTGTAGCCCAGCCTTGAAGAACTATGCATACAAAGTTATACACCCCTTGGGTGGAGTTAGGGGCGAATTAGTTTCCTCAGGTGTGATAAAGACAACATCGTCTAGGATATCAAATTCTTGGCACAGGTCCTCCAACCGGGATTCTGTTATTGCGCTGGAGTAGGCCACTGCTTATGTTTGCCTGGGCCGAGATATGTGATAAGCGGTCACTCCCTAGACTTAAGTAACCACGACCCTCTTGGCCTCTTCCTCGGCGGTGCTCCTCTCCAGCTCTGTCTTCTCAATCGCTTGTTCCTTGTCAAAAATGTTGACAGTTATCCTACCCATAACCTAAACAAGGGCCCCAAAGTTTCGATAGAAGGTACTTAGCACAACGGCCTGCTACCTCTAGCTCAGCTCGTTGTTGGACTGCAACTCAGCACGTGTCGGTGATGGCTGTCCCGATGTAGGGATCCTTGCCCCTACATAGTCTCATCGGGTGCCTCCTATCTAGCAAGTCAAGGAACTCCTGCTCAGATATGGTCTTAGCATCGACCCTCAGTATTTCAGCTAATCGGCCTACTCCATCTCGCACTGGTGATAGTCCTTCTATATCAACCTCCACTGAGGTCGACTCCTCGGTCTCGATGCTACTGTTCGGCCAGGAGATATTTGTTAGTGATGTGCCCTAGGCCAATTATGTAATGACCACATATTGACTTCATTACATTTGTATTTTATTAATAAAGAGGCATTTTCATTATTATTATTATTTTTAATGAATAGTTAATTCTGCCTAAGGTCATCAAGTACGTGACTTGATAGTAAAACTCTTAGGTGAAAATTGAATTATATTCTCAATTATCCCTAGTCGATCATTATTATTGGGATAATAATGAATGAAGACTAGTATGAAGTTTGACTGATGATTATGTTTTACTAATCATGCGTATGAGATACTAAGTCAACTCATAGATATAAATTTGAGACATGATGTATTGGATCGACTCGCTATGAGAATACTACATGGGTAATTGTCATAAGTGATTCTCATCACAATAGTATTATCCTAGTCCTCTGACCTGAAATCATCATGGTTTCCTACATAACAAGTTCTATATTTTGACACAA
>CAMOHE010053516.1:6354-52101 GCA_946598075.1 Artocarpus hirsutus
TCATAACAACATACATAACTTTAAAACATGCTTTAAAACATACTATTGTTCAAGTGATGCAGTGGAGGGTATACTTAGTATGTTCAAGTGATGCAGTGGAGGGTATACTTACACAAACCGTTTAGTCATGATCTTCTTAGGTTCTATACATCATCATTCATTCATTCTTCACATAACATTACTCTTCATATTCTAAGGGAAGCCATCTATTGAAACCCTCTTGATTCTTTTCTCTATTCTTTCTTCATGCATTCATACGTCTCCTTTATCTCTTTGTTTCATTCCTTTCTTTCTTTCTCTATGTCTTTCATTCTCTCATCTACTCTCTCTCTCTCACATTCTTACTCTTAGTACAAAAATAAAGAAGGAAAAGAAGAAGAAGAAGAAGAAACATGAAGATTGAGAGGTTGAGAGGATTTGTGAGTAAAATGTGAAGAATAGGAGTAATATATAAAAACGAAACATAGCCTTCTATATAAGAAACAAATCTTTTATAAAAATGGAATGCATACTCATGGGAGGGGAAAAGAAACTAAATACCAAAGTCAATGATTCAATGAAGGAAAATATAATGATAGTATCTTGACTATCCATGAATAGAATTCTAAATAAGTCAACCAATCATCCAATAAAGGAATAAAAGAATTAAAGATAATTTCAGATTCTAATATTAGCTCCACTTGCCTAATTTCAATTATCAAAATAGGAAACCTATTATGAATTCCAATTATCATTAAAAAGTCAACTATCAAAATATAATGATAATATCTTGACTAATTAGAGACAATTTACACGTGAGATTAGAGGGGAATTAGGGGAAGAGTCAACAAATTAGCTCTTACTTACCATATATAAACTTTCAAAAGTAGGAAACCTTATCAATTAAATTTAATCAATCAAAAGTCAAACATTTTATTTCCTTAAATGAGAAAATAAATCCAAAAATATGTCAATCAATCAACAATTATTATCCACTTACATAAAAAGTCAACTATTCCCCTATATGGAATAAGGAAAGAGAAGATAATATGCTAATAAATCAAAATTATACCGAAACAAACATACTCACATATACATAAATTACGTTAGTCATTATCCACTTTCTCAAAGTCATACACGGCCACCAAACATTGTAACTTACACATATAGTGCACATTATATAAAAAAAAAATATAACATCAATAATGTATTATTTCTCACTTACTATTCATACTCACACGGCAACTATATCAATTACACACACTCACATATATAATTTACATTCACACAAAAACACCTATAAATTATAAAATATTAATAGTCATTGTCCACTACAATTATACAATAGTACAAAATATTATGTACAAACCTCTCTAAAATAAAATATGGTAACTACTAATAATTTGTCTACCACACACAAATTTAACATAATGATTATCAATCTTCATTTCTTCATACGGAAGTCAACTACTACATAAAACATGCATATACAATTATATGATAACAAACTCACAACATACACTATGCAACTTATTTGTGTATCATATATTAGATAACATATAAAGATATTATAGTATATGAATAATTCACGCATATGTATGTATTGTATATTATATAAACTTATGTATAATTCTTTCATTCATGCAACACACATGGCAACATAGTTTTAGTATATATATATAATACCTTTGCATAAAGTTCTATCATCCCATAAACACATGGCAATTTCAAAAGTAAAAAAAAAAAAAAAACATAAGTGGTAAAAATAAAACATATTCATATAATCTTAACTAGACCCCTAGCTTAAAATTTAGGGTGTTACAAAATCACATAGCATTATTAGATTGTTTTAAGTATTGAAATTATGTCTACAATAATAAAACAAAATCTAGACTTGACTTTTTTTCTTGCACTTTGCCTTGGTAATGACATAGTTTTTTATAGTGTTAGTTCTTGAGCTTGGATAGCATTTTCTACTAAAATTGTTACTTGTATAACTTTGATTTTTAATTTATTGGCAATTAAGGACTTGTTGAGCAGTAGACTGTTTCCTGTACTCTAACATTGTACTACACTTAAAAATTCTTGTAATTAAGATTCTTAAATTATTTATGGATCAAAATTTCTTCCGCCTTAAATAGCGATGAGAATTTATCAACCAAATTATTTAATTGCAAAAGGTAATTAATTTCATAAATTCTTTATCAACCAAATTATTTATCAACTAAATTTAACTTTAAAATTTACTATAGAATTTTAGAATATTTTATATTAATTTCATAAATTCTCCGATCGAAAAAATCAAACATAATATTTGTAGGAAAATCCTTGACTTAATATGTAAATTATATTATTTTATTCTAGGATTTTCTTAGCCATTTCTAATACGGAGTAAGTTCTTAATACTTGTAAAGTTAGTTCCTTGATTTTGCTAATAATAAACTCTTTAAATTAACTAAAAGCTTACTAATTTCATTTATATGTGTTAAAGTGTCTATATGTACGCCTTTAATATAGTACATACTTGAAACCCAAATCTATTAAATTTAAGGTTTTTTGCTAATAAACTCCATTCATCTTCAACTTTAAGGTAAAAGGTCACCTGATCTTAAACTGTTCCCTAACAATATCCTTACAATGCTTAAAGATATTGTACGGTGTAGATAGTGGATCTACAATCAAATGTTAAAAATTCTAGATTGGGTTGTTTGAGGAGCTTGGGCCTTCAAATCACCGTTAAATAGACCTGTTAGCTCGAGTTAACATACTAGATTGGAGTAAAATAAATAAAATAATGCTGAAACAAGAGCAACATACGAGATTTATAGTGGTTCATTTTATTAATGAAGAGTTACGTCCACTATAATTCAGTAAAATGTTCTGGGTATAGTTTACAAGAGAGTAAAAGGAGATGAAAAAGTAAATGGGCAGAGTTTCTCTATCTGTTTTTGTATATCATACGATGAGACATTCATCCCCTTATATAGAGGGTGAAGGAGAAATGTGACTCCCAACTGTCTAGCGGAGTGGGACAACGCATCGTAGGTAACTGCCATAGTGGGACACGCGTCGACTGGTGATAGGTCGCAAGAATCACACCTCCTCCACATTTTGGTCTATGACTAGATGTGTTATAATTGCAAGCTCGTGCTAATAACCATCAAATCTATGGTGATCGATCCGGTTGAACAAAAAAGGTGATCGAACCAAACAAACCAAAAAAATCGTCAATTCGATTGCACTTTGTTGAGTTGATTCAATTCGATCTACTCGATGAGTTTCAACATTGGACTGATAGGGCTTGTCTTGAATTTGGGCCTACCTAAATTGCACCCCAACAGTTAGCCCCCCACTCCTTAGTCGATGTAATGGATTACAAGAGTGAATAAAGGCCAAGATTTGATCAAACGACATGTCACCTTGACTGATATCTTGCACCTGTGCGTGAATTATTACCTCTCCTTAGGAAATCACGATACTTAATTACTTGAAACATGTGTCATCATGCGATTAGCAGGCTCCAAAATATCTCTACAATGCTGACGTACCTGTCTGATTTGAAAGGACACCGTCTCAATTTGAGCGGGAACTCAAAAAGACGTGTAATCTTAGCCCTTGGATCAAATGGCTCTAGACTAATCTTGGCCATCGATTTGGCACCTTTGAGTAGTATATAACCCACATTCTCTTTCTCTTTCTTTCATTTCTCTTCTCTCTCTTCGAACTCAAGGCGGTTTTCCCTCTGTTTCTCAGTTTTTCCACCATTCTCAGGCAAGATTTCTTCTTCTATTCTAATTTTCTTGAGATTTTCTTTTCGTAATCTTATTTCTTTTTCAATTTTGAGCATTTTGTTACCAAACGCACCTCATTTTCTGAGAAAATTAGCAATTTTTGAACCTGTTTGGCTATCGCAAGTCTAGAACAATCACAAACAGTTGGAAACTCCCCAGATTTTAGGATCCTTTGGCTTTTTGATCTTCAAAACCCTAGATTTCCTTCGGTAAACCTGTTTCTATTAGAATCTTGAAGGCGGTTATAATTGATTCAAGCTCTAGCAATGGCGATGACCCTTGGTCGAGTAGCGATGAAAGGGAAGTGTACACCAAATGGTTTGAGCTTGGCCTTTAATTGCTGATTCTAGAATTTATGATTGAGATGATTGCCACTTCTACATTTTCATGACTCAACTTATGCCAAATAGGGTCCGACTGCTTATTGCCCTTATGGTCCTAATAGAGGAGGCTGGAATCAACTTCGACATATACGACTTCCTTAGGTGTTACTATATAAAGCCAAACAACAAAAATTTAGGCTACTTCTACTTCTTGTATAGGCAGTCGAAGCAACTCATCACAAAATTTGTAAACCCTGATAGGCACTGGGAAGAGTGATACTTTTTTATGTCGATCAACTGCGATTCCTTCGAATTAACTACTTGACATCCTTTTCCATTTGCTTTCAATCATATTGGCAAGCATCATTGCTTTTCATATTTCAAGCAGTAATTCCAATTAATCATAAACACTCTCTTTCCTTGCAGATTATGAATTGAATCATCTGGCTCCAATCGGCGAGAGGTTCCAAGGGAGGTTGGATGCATTACTAGCTCTAAAGGGATAGACTTGAGTAGCAATCTCACAGCCTGATCAACTCGGGAGGTCCTCGATTTGGAAGTGCTTTAAAGTGATCCCCACAGGTATTCCTATTTGATTTCCAAAACGAGTCGATTGGGTCTTTGAATGCCACGGTACACTTTAGCGGCTATACAGTCCATCCAAATATATTACCCCACTATCTAACGAGGACATTCATCTTGCAGAAGCCGCATTGTTAGCCATGAAGGTAACATTACCCTCAGTTGGAGAAATACGAAAGAAAAAGGCTATGAATAAAGTAGCGAAGAAGAGAAGTGAAACTAGTGAACCATTTGTGCGAAAGGAAGTCACTCATCCATCCGCCTTATCCGATCTCCCTCCACCTCTTCCCCTTGACATACAGCCCCCACATTCGAAGAAAAGGAAGGGTAGAGAGTCTTCTACTTCGGCCAAGGATGTCGAACAAAGGGTTCCTACGAAGACCCTTGATGTCTCAGTAGACGTCAGTGTTGTGCGAGACAAAGAAGCGGTGACAAGAACAGCCATAAACTTTTACTTCGATAAAGACGAGGAGCTTCTTGGTAGGAAGCTGTTTACTTGGTTCTACAACGAATCAGCTGCAGCGATGGGACAGGTAAATTACCTAGAAATGTTCAATCCTGTTACCTTCGATCGTATCGTTTCATACTAAAATTTTGTCAAGCAGGCTCTTTTGCTTCACAACCTGTTTGTGAACAAAGTTGCTCACAAGTACGAGCAAGAGCTTTTGAAAAATAGGGAGTTTGGAGAAAAGCTAAGGAAAATCAAAGCCAAGAGAGACAACAAGCAAAAGGAGCTCAACGATGCGGCCGACGCATTAAACAGGTCAAACGAGAAGGTGCTGAGCTTGTCAAGTAGCCTTTGACTGTTCAAGGAAGAAGTTGACGACTTGAAGAAGACAGTAGCTGTGAAAGATAAAGATATCGAAGAAATCAAGGAGCAACTGCTCGAGGTTCACAGCATTTCTTCTTTCAAGGCACGACTCGAGGCCTTATAAGAATTCAAGGCAGGTCAACTCAGTGCCAAAACGATTGATGTAGAGATTAAGGAACTACAAGAACTACTATCCCAAGACAACTTGGCCGTTCAGGTCATAGAAAAAGGCGAATCGGTCCAACAGGATGTTCCTATCAATCCTATCACTCTCGAATTGAGTACCGTTCCACCGTCGATTGGCAAAGTCACGAAGCCTTTAGTCGTCAAGCAGTCTGAGGTTGAAAGTGTTCAGAATGAAGAGTGAAGAGACTTTTAAAGATAAAAGATAATTAGTTTATATCTAAATCAATGCATGTAACCCCACCCCCCCTCCCCCTTTTTTTTTGTACCAAACAGCCATATTTTGTCTAATGAAATTTAGTATCAAATTTCATTAATTTAGTTTTAAATTTCTCGTGCTTTTATATAACGTGTTTGGTGATCAAACAGTTGGCCAATTTCGATAAAGAAATTAAAAAGCCATCGTGCAATTAAATTTTATCAAGTGGATACTAAAGGATCAATATTGATTAACCGTGTCATTATCATAGTGTACATCAAACTCTAAGAGTTGGCCGAGCCATGTTAATGCCATGAAGATGGCGGTGTTCAATTTCATAAGCACAGGTTCGAATCAATTTAACCGAGCCCAAACTTAAGATCCACGAAAGTTCCATGAGAAAATTTGGATCAATTTTATCGAGTCCAAAGGAGCTACGAAGATGACTACGTAAGAAAGTTTGAATCGAGCTTATCGAGTCTAAACCGAATGTAGGCCATGAAGATGGCAATGCAGAGGCATGTAGACCAAAGTGGTCAAATCCAAAAGTAAAGCCATGGAGATGGCAATGATAATGTCCAAATCGAACTGATCGAGTCCAAAAGTAAGCCATGAAGATGGCAGTTAAGCCATTAAGATGGCGATAAGTATCTTGATCAAACTGGTTGAGTTCGAAGTATGATGGCAATGCGACCGCGTTCAGATCGAGCTGGTCAAGTCCCATGAAGACAACAATGCAAGAGCATTCAAATAAGCTGGTCAAGTCTGAAGTTGCACCATGAAGAGGGCATTGTCAGTCAAAGTTGCACCATGAAGATGGCATTGTGAGAACGTTCGGATCGAGCTGGTCGAGTCTGAAGTTGCACCATGAAGATGGCATTGCGAGAGCGTTCGGATCAAGTTGGTCGAGTACGAAGTTGATTAGAATTCTTTGCCACATTTCCTGAGAAAAACTTTTCAATGATCTTGGGGAAATAAAATTTGAATTAATAAAGCGGCTGCACTCGTTCATAGTCCACGAGCTGCCTACATACCCCACGCATGGGTATCAAGCCAAATATAGTTCGATTACATAACCATAAAAAGTAAAATGAATATTACACGTAATACTTCCTTAGATGATTCGTGTTCTAACTCTTGGTAATGAGCGATCCATCCAACTTCTCTAACTTGTATACTCCATCTTGAACAGTTGACCTTATTCAATAAGGGCCTTCCCAATTAGCTGTCAATTTTCCAACGTTAGCTTCCTTCATATTTTGAAATACTTTTTGAGCATGAGTTCTCCTTCCTAGAACTTTTTGACTTTAACCTTCCGGTTATAATATCTGGTGGTGATTTGTTGGTAGCAACAAAGGTGATACAAGGCTTTGTCTCTTTTCTCGTCTATCAGGTCGAGTGCATCCTGCATCATCTCATTGTTTTTTGCTTCATTCAAGAGAGAGTAATCTACACAGAGATATCGAGCGACTACTTCTATAGGAATTACAGCTTCTATTCCATATACGAGCAAAAAGGGGGATTTGTCGGTCACCCTTCTTGGAGTCATTTGGTAGGCCCATAGTACCATCAGGAGTTCCTCGACCCAATGCCTTTTTCTTACTTCAAGTTTCTTCTTTAGGTTCTTCACGATTGTCTTATTCATTGCTTCTGCTTGGCCATTTCCTTACGGGTACCATGATGTTGAGAAGCTTAAAATAATGTCCCAATTGTGACAGAACTTCTTAAAAGATGAAGAGATGAATTGGGAGTCGTTATCAGTGACGATCTCTCTCGGAACTCCAAACTGATAGATAATATTCCTCCAAATGAACCTTTCCATATCTTATTCTTTAACATCAGCAAATGCTTCAGCTTCAACCGATTTAGAGAAATAATCCATAAGAACGAGGAGATACTTAACTTGCCTGGGAGCGGGAGGAAACGGTAGGACCACGTCAATCGAATACTTCATGAAAAGATATGGTAAACTGACCGATGAAAGTTCTTCGGCTAGTTGGTGCATGATGGGAGAGTGACTCTGGCAGCTGTTGCATTTGCGAGCAAAGTTCTTACAATCATTGTGCATTGTCCGCTAGTAGAATCCTTGTTGCTTAACGTTGTTGCACAAGGAACTCCCACCTGAATGATTACCGCACAATCCTTCATGGATCTCTCGAATGACTCTCTCGACCTCGTCTTTCCCAAGACATCGAAGATAAAGGCCTGTGAAAGAATGCCTATAAAGTTTCCCATCGATTATGTAGTACCTTACTACTTGAACTTTTATCTTTTGCATAGTTTGCTTGTCTTCAGGTAGCCAGCCGTCACATATGTACATCTGAATAAGGGTCCTCCAATCGTCCCTTGGGTCCACATAATTCGTCTTCTCGACCAGCTCTATACTCGGTGTATCAATTCACTCCAAGGGGATTATTCGCTTTTCATTGATGTCGACCGTAGATCCCAAGTTTACGAGGGCATCAGCTCTAGAGTTATGTTCTTGCGAGACATGCTTTACTTCAAACTGGTCGAACTAGGACTTGAGCTTTGTGACTAATCTTAGGTATAGAAGCATCTTCTCATCTCGTGTCTTGAACTTTCCATTCACTTGGTTAACAACCAACATTGAGTCACTTTCCAGAACTAGTTTAGTAGCCCTCAACGTAGCAGCAAGCCTTGCACCAGCAATAACAACCTCGTATTTAGCTTCATTGTTGATAGCCCTAAATCCAAATCAAAAACTCTGTTTGATCTCTTCTCCAGTTGAGGACTTTAAAACCACTCCTATTCCTAACCCTTTTTCATTTCTCGATCTATCAACCTACACAATCCACGTCTTTGATCCATGTCCTTCAAGCCTGTAAGTCAATTCGGCAACAAAATCCATGAGCACCTAAGCCCTTAGCGCTGTCTAAGGTCTGTACTTGATGTTGAATTCTATCAGCTCAACTGCCCATTTAATAATTCTTTCAGAGATGTCTAGCTTGTGCAAAATCACTCACATTGGGTAAGATGACAACACAACTATAGTGTGACCTTGAGAGTATAGACAGAGTTTTTGAGCCAACATGACGAGTGCAAGGGCAAGCTTTTCAACGACGGAGTACCTTGTCTCAGCGTCCAACATGGTATGGCTTACGAAGAATATTTGTTTTTGGACCGTATCTTCCTCTCGGACTAGGGCCGAACTTACCACTGTCTATAAAACTGCCAAATATAGGTACAGTGGTTCGTCATATTTTGGCTTCAATAGGATCGACAGAGTCTTTAAGTATCTCTTCAGTTCCTCGAAAGTAGATCCGCACCGTTCATTCCAATCGAATTTTATATTCTTCTTTAGCAACTAGAAAAAAGGAAGACATTTGTCAACAAATCTAACAATGAATCGACTAAGTACGGTGACTCGACCAGTAAGTTTATGTATTTCTCACTTGGTTCTGGGTGAAGGCATCAACTGAAAAGCTTTTATTTGATCCATGTTCACCTCAATTCCATGCTTTGTGACGAAATACCCCAAGAACATGTCACTCGCCACTCTGAACGTGCACTTCTCTGGATTCAACTTTAGGCCATATTTTCGGAGAACGTCGAAGCATTCTTGTAGATGCTGGACATGAAGATTAGCCTGCAAAGACTTAATCAACATGTTATTGATGTAAACTTTCATATTCTTACTAATTTGTTGTTAGAACATCATATTGACAAGCCTTTGGTAAGTAGCCCCTACGTTCTTTAGCCCAAATGGCATGACTTTGAAACAAAAAATCCCCTATTCGGTTATAAAAGCGGTCTTCTCCTGGTCGTCAGGATGCAGAAGGATTTGATTGTAGCTAGAGAATGCATCGAGAAAACTTAAAATCTCATGACCGGCTGTTGCATCCACTAGTCGATCGATATGCGGCAACAGGTAACTGTCCTTTGGGCAGGCTTTGTTTAAATCAGTAAAATCAATGCACATGCGCCACTTCCCATTCTTCTTTTTTACAATAACCATGTTGGCGAGCCAATCAGGATATTGGATAGGATGCATGAAACCGGCTTTTAGTTATCTCCTCACTTTGTCTTTTACGACATTGTTTCATTCGATTCCAAGCTTTCTCCTCTTCTGCCGGACCGGTTTATGATTTGGATCGACATTTAGTCAATGCAAGATTTTGTTCGGATCAATTTTAAGCATATCTGCATGGGACCATGTGAAGCAATCAACGTTAGCTTTAAGAAAATTAATTATTTGGGATTTTATACCAATATCAAGCTATGACCCGATCTTCATTGTACGTCTTTCATCCTGCGGGTCGATTTGGACTTCATCAAGCTGCTCTAGAACTGATTCGATGTAGCTTTAGTTGCTAGGTCCATTCTGCTGGGTGGTCTATAATTGTTATAAAGCCTTTTTCTACTTCATAGCCGTGACATAACAGCTCCTCGTTGCCTCCTGGCTCCCTTAAATCTCCCAAATGCCTCGTTTCGTCGAAAACCTTATTGTCTGGTGGTATGTTGAAGGGACTACCTTCATAGCATATATCGAAGGCCACCCTAGAATGATATTATACCCCGATGGGCAATCCATGACTAGGAAACTGGTTAACTTGTTCTCCCCCACTGCATACACTGAAAGCTTGACTCTCTCAATGGCTGTTGTTGCTTTGCCATTGAATCCTACCAATGACGTTAGGAATTTTTCAATCTCTTCCTCATCGATCTCTATCTCATTTAGTGTTGAGAGGAACAATATGTTGGCAGAGCATCTGTTATCAACTAGTATTCTACTGATCTCGCAATTGGCAATATTTAGTTTAATAACCAGGGCATCGTCATGTGGAGTATCAAGCCTAAACGCCTCGTCACTACAAAATGAAATAACATGCTTGCTGTGTTCCTTGTCAAACAAACTGATAGTTGCTTGATTCGCTTTCCTCTAATGCACCTTCATTTGATTGACAGAATCGTTACTGAAAACTAAGCCTTCACAAATGGCCCCAATTACCTTCTTGACTGGTGGTAGTGATGGCGTTTACTCATGGGCTTGATATTCCCTTTGTCCTCCTCACTCTTTGTCGAGCCCATATATTTTCCTTCCCTGCTCAAAGAGGTACTCCCTTAGATACCCTTTTTTGAGCAACTCCATGATTTTGGATCTCAAGGCTTTACAATCGACCGTCAAGTGCCCCGTATCTTGATGAAATTTGCAATACTTTTATTGGTCATGTGAACAACTTGGGGCCATCTTATTTTGCCACCTAACATAATCTTTGTCTTCCAACTGAGCGACTAATTCGGATGGTGATATGCTTAGTGCGTACTTTGGTGGTGACAGTGGTCTGGTCTCAGATCGTAGCTTGAATTCTTTCCTCCCCCATTCCCTTTTTAGAGGTGTCCTTGTCTGTCATCGTCGATCCGACTGCTACCGTTGTTTACGACTCCACCTGTTTTGGTCTTTTGTTCTCATGAATTCTCTCTCGCACCGTTCGTTTTCTTCCTCCAGGTCGATCCACTCTTTAACTCTGTTCAGGGCTTCCTGAATTGTCTGTGGGTAGTTGGAGCATATGTTGTTCTCAAAGGGGGACTTGTGCACGAGTCCTTTCTTCAGTGCCTCTCTAGCAGTTCCATCTTCCAGGTCTAAAATCTCTGAGAGTGCTTTGTTGAATCTTTTGATATAAGCCTGTAGCGACTCGCCTGGGCTTTAAAAGATAGACCACAAATCTTTGGTCGTCTTTCGTGTCTTGATATGCACCTAATATGCTTTGACAAACGAATCTGCCAAGTCTTCGAAGCTGACGATCGATCTAGTAGGCAAGTTACTGAACCATCGAAGTACTAGACCTTTGAGTGACTACGCAAACAACTTGCACATCATCTCATCAAGAATCGAGTCCGGGATGTTCGTAGCACTGACTACATTCTTATATTGTAGCAAGTGGTCTTTTGGATCAGAGGTTCTATTGAATCTAGCGAACACAAGGTTTTCATACTTCGGTGGTACAACCGTAGTGATTCTTCTCGAAAGTGGGGTGTCTCGAATGTTCTTTGAGATGTCATCTAATGCTGAGGTCTTGCTTGTCGCTTTTAAAACCTTCTAATCGATTTTCTCTTCTACGAGTTTAGAGTTATGCTTGAGCATCTCTTTCATCATTATCTGGATTGACTCTAAGGTCAATAGAGTGACCAATGGTGCTTCTTCTGAATGAGAGGTCGATTTTATCCTTTCGTTTCTTTCACTCACATCGTTGCTTCGATTGAATTCCACACGAATAGTTACCGTTGATATAGTAGTTGTCATTGCAGGAGTTGTTGCAGCCGTAAAAGCTGATGATGTCGCTGTTGGTGCTGGAGTCGAGGGTGTATACAGGGGCTGCATCCTCCCAATTGGGCTGCAGGACTATTGTGTTCCTAGCTGTGGCATTTGAGATTGACACTATGCCGTTGACAATACTGGGAGTGTGGAATACCTATAATACGGGTAATAGTAAGACTACGAGGCCATCTAAGAGTTCTGATAGCTGATTTGACTCCTCAAAGCCAAATTCTCGCTGCTGAGTTGCTTCAATCTTTTGTCACGCTCCTAAGAACAAGCTGCCTGCTCCTGAGCATTTTCTTCAAGGCCTCAACTTCTGCTACAAGGTCTTCCATTTGCTGGCTATCTTGGGGAATTGATTCAGTCTCTTTAATTGTGGTTTCAAGAGTATGCCGGTTATCAATGTTGTCAGCCATTTGAATCCAAGCCTAAGATCCTAGAGTTGATGATCTGAAGCCCCATGATGGCCGCCAAATTATAGACGATGGATCTACAATCAAATGTTGAAAATTTTGGATTGGGTTGTTTAAGGAGCTTAGGCCCTCAAATCACTGTTAAATGGACCTGTTAGCTTAAGTTAACATACTAGATTGGAGTAAAATAAATAAAATGATACTAAAACAAGAGCAACACATGAGATTTATAGTGGTTCACTCTATTAATAAAGAGTTACATCCACTGTAATTCACTAAAATATTTTAGGTACAGTTTACAAGAGAGCAAAAAGAGATGAAAAAGTAAATAGGCATAGTTTATCTATCTGTTTCTATATATCATACGATGAGACATTCATCCCCTTATAAAGAGGGTGAAGGAGAAACGTGACTCCCAACTATCTGGTGGAGTGGGATAGTGCATCGTAGGTAACTGCCATAGTAAGACACGCGTCGACTGGTGATAGGCTACAAGAATCACGCCTCTCCCATGTTTCGGTCCATGACTAGACGTGTTATAACTACTAGCTCATGCTAATAACCATCAAATCCGTGGCAATCGATCCAGTTGAACAAAGAAGGTAATCGAACTGAAACGAACCAAACGAATCGTCAATTCGATTGGACTTCGTTGAGTTGATTCTGTTCGATCTATTCGATGAGTTTCAGCATTGGACAGACTAGACTTGTCAGGAATTTGGGCCTTCCTAAATTGCACCCCAACATACGGTATCAAATTCACTCTCATTATAGAAGCATGGAAATTTAAACTAAATTTTCACTTTAGGTGTTTAGGTTTTTCAAGAAAATGCTTGATTTAAATTCTTGAATTCTATAAAACATAATTAATCTGATACTTAACTATCGGACTGAAATTTTGCACGGACGGTTAAAAATGGATTGACTTGTTTAAATTCTATCATTTCTTTGGATTTTCATGTTCTCTAGTAAACGTTTTTTTGTAATTTTTACCGAAACATAAACTTATAAGCTCTAAATTTATATTTTCCTATAAACATAGTGGTATGGTTATGGAAAAATAGTTAATTAATTATGCTCATTAATTTATGAATTTTTTAAGTCACTACAAAAAATAAGTCGTTCAAGGATGCGTTTACCAATTTGTAGTTCCGAAAGGTGAGGTAGACAAAGAGATTGGAGAAAGCTAGATGAGCGACAGATTGGCTAGATCCGCCTCTCCGGTGTAAGAAAATCAACTGTCGGCACATAACAAAACCTGGACATGAAAAACACAAAACTTAGAAATCTGAAACGCGAGCAGTGATGCCGAGATTTGAGAGATGAGAGATGAAGTGGACACCCCGGTTGTCCATCGCAGAAAATAGAAGACCAGCTGACTTTTGCTACTCAGTGTCATCCATAGTTTCACAGTTACGAACCATCATGTATAGCAAAAAGTAGAGGTTGTCACAAAAAGTCCCGATTGTTCTCTGGTGCGAATATTACAGTCATCCTCCCATGTCAACATTGGTTTGTCATGGAGAAAGAACCGTCCACATTTGCTGTTGCAAGCCCTAGAACTGTCGCCGGCTTGACGATGTTGGAGAAGAAGATGTCACACGCCGAATCCACATAGGGATGCTAAATGGAGAGATTGCGGATTGTTGCTCCAATACAACGGTCCGTTTGTTAGAGTCTCTCTCTCACTCGTCCACCTCAATAAACACTCCAACTGATCAGGCCTTGGTTCCAAATTCATCAGCAGCAACAATGTCAACTTTCAAATGTTTGTTTTATCCTTTCCTTGTAAATAGGACTTACACAAAACATTTCAATTGTTGTCAAGTTTATATATATATATATATATATTGTAATTTGTAAACTAAAATTATGAATTAAATACAATAAAAATATTTGGCTTATATTGTCTTGTTATGGTATCAAGACAAGAGCCATCTCTAACGAGCTCGATCCGTCTGTGTCTTCAAATAGCTGATTCTCTACATTGCGCTAGCGTGAGTTAGAGGGAAAATAAATAAATAAATAAAAGAAAGAAAAAGGCAGTCGCCTTTTATTACGAGACATCAGACTTCATATCAAGATTTCTTTTCCCCATGCTCAGTATATTTACCCGACAACAGGGAGCCATGGCGCCCAAAATTTGGCGCCTTCGCTCCTGGACCTGATTTATAAAATTTTTGCACCCTGAATTTTATCCATCTTTTTCTGTTTGCTCAAAGCGTATAATTTGGACCTTCTAAGGTTATTTAGAGGAGGCCTAGTCCCTCAAACTAGAAAGCCAGCGAGAAATACTTAGGAAAATTTTATTTTTATTTTTATTTTTTAAGTTTGGAATTTTGTTTTCAACAAATTCAAGACAAGACACTTGAAGATCAAGAAAAAGAGATTGAAGATTGGAGAGTCAAGCTTGAAGAATTGTGACACCTCTGTAAAAGTTTTTCTTTCTAATTTTCTCATCTTTTGTTTTTGTGAATTGAGATGTTGGAATTCTTGATTTGTGTTTGTTTATTTTTATTTATGAATTAATTTTCCTTTGCTAGGGCTTTTGATTTAGCCATTACTATGATAATTTAATTTTATTTGTTTTTGCTTTGAAAACATCTATTTTCTCTAAGAGTTTATTATTAATGTTATTGTTTTTAATACGTTTGAATATCTGGCCAATATTTAAATTGTTTTAAAGACCTAGATTGAAACACCAGAAGAAGATATTTAGGAATAGCTTCTTGTAAAATTAACCGTAAGGTACATAAAACATCGAGCGATAGTAGTATGACTTACATGAACAATTGAGAGAGCCACAAAACATAATAAGTCTTTAGGGTGATGAAATTCACATAAAACGATATTAGGTTTACATACAAGAGATATTTTTAATATCATCTTTAGAAAGAATATTAAATCATTTAGGGTTTCTCGTTCTAATATATGACTAATAGGCGATGTTAGTAAGAATAATGAATTAAATTATACTAGTTTTGGTGAAATTGGGTGCGCTAGTCTTTTAGTTATTTAGGTAGTTTCTTTTATATTTAGTTTTATTATTTTATTTTTGACCATTTAAATAATTTTAGAGTTAATTAATTTTGATACTTAACAAATTAGACGCAATTCTCAGGGAAACAATATTCTTTTATCACTTTATTACTTGTTGCGGTTCGTGCACTTGCAAAAATTCACATCAACACAACGACACAATGTTTAGACTGACAAACGACACAACAAGTGGGGAAGCCAACTCCATTATTACAATAAAAAGACAAACAAACAACAAAAACACATTAAAAATACTTGATGAAAATATCAATGAACTCATTTGACAAACGTAGAAAATAAAAGACATGGGCGAAACAAAAGAGACACCAATGAGCAATCCAGAGATGAGTCAACCTTTGCTACGAAAGCAAGTAGAAATCCCCACTTTGACGACAAGTCAAAGGGAGTCTAAAAGAGAAACAAAGCAACGCCTAAGCATCGCGAAGCCCCCGCACTGCCGCACAATTTGTCATCGTTCACCCTTATTGACCAAGGACGGCAATGCCTCCATGAACCTACGACCCTAAACAACCAAATGACCCCAACCAACCACAATTTTCAAGCCATCACATGCCCCCAATCAGCATGGAAAAACATTGTCACCTTGCTACCATCCCACAGGACGTCAAGCCAAATGGGCTTTGAGGTCACGAACACCCAAATGCAACCAAACCCCAACCCATGTTAAAAACCACCTCCTCAACCTTGGATCTTGTCCTCAATCGACAACACACTAGCCAACCACCAAACCCATCCTCGTCGCCGTCCATTGGTTTCCATCCACAGGGCCAGGAGTCTAGAGGCCAACCCAAAGGTGGCGCTGGACTATGGCCCTTTGAGCCAACTTGGAGAGGCGGTGCATTAGACCTTGGAGATGAGAGAAGACAATCTTGGAAGAAGATAAAACAGCTCGAGAGAGAGCACGTAAATTCAAGTAGAACACGAGCGGTTCAAAAAATGTCAAAACAGGACGAAAATTATGATTTCACATTGTCATCAAGGGTCCATCTATGTAATTTAGCGTTTTATTCGATTTAGAAGTGTAACTAGTTGTATTGGTATTAGATGAAATATGTTTCCTCTTTTTCCTTAGGAAAAAAGCATAGCTAGTTGGCTAAAAGGGTTGGGGTTTTTTTTTTTATTCCTTCTTTTTTTTTTTTTTTCCCTTCCTTTACGAACAGAAGTGAACCCATGTAAATCGTCTCGTTTACACAAATTTTCATTTCTGCTCTGGTATAAGTTTCTGGCTAAAATCATAGATTCATACAAATAGACACACTTCTCCTTTTTTCTTCCCTCCAAATTCACACTCAAAAGGAAAAGAAAATAACCAAAAAAAAAAAAAAAAAAAGAAGAAAAAGACCAGAACAAAATCCCAAAAGAATGAAGCAATCAACAAGGCAAGATATGAGTAGTTTTGCTCTCATAATTACCCAACCCGAATCCAAATCCATCCGAAGAACACCCAATCTTCAAAACCCTAAGCAAATCCCCACACATTCTTCTCACCCGATGCCCCTCGCAGTACCCACTCTGCATCACCAGCAGAATCTTCGCCACGCCATTGCTCCTCACCACCGTCTCCTTCGTTTTCCTCTCTCCAACCACGCAGCACACGCTCCATAGCACCGCCACCGCGTCCTCCGTCGCCGCCGTCGACACTTTCATCAGCCTCTCCACCGCCGCCGCGGCGCACCGCGGTTCCTCGCTTATCGCCGACCTCCCTTCCGCGCAGGTCGACACGATCGACAGCAGTTTCATGGCGTTCTCGGCGAGCGATTTCTCGGCATTTCGATCGGAGAGCGTAGTGGTTAGGAGCTTCACGATTCCTAATCCTACGAGCTGCGCTTTGGTCGAGCGAGTCGCGGCGATAGCGATTAGGCAGGAGTAAATGGCGTTGTGCAAGGACTGGTCGGAATCGGAGCTGAGAAGGTTGAGAAGTTCGCCGAGGAGATCTCTGTTCTCCGAAATGGCGCGTTTGGATTCGTCGTCGTTCGCGATCGATCTCAAAACCCTAGAGGATTCGATCTTCGACTTCAGGCTTGCGCTTCTCAGCATTACATGAATGGAAGTCAAGAAAGCTTGGATTCGCTTCGAAATCAACCCGTGCGCTTGTTCTCCGGCTTGATTATCGACCAAAATCGAGTCCAGAACCGTAATTACCACTTCCAAAACCTCCATTTTCTCACCTCCTCTGCTCAAAACGCCTACAATGGCGGACACAAAACCGTCGAAATTAGCCAAAAATCTTCTATTCTCGTCGCTGAAACTCGCGAAATCAACTATGGAAGACAAATCCCCGATGAGCTTCGAATTCTCCCTCACGTTCTCGTCCTTCAATTCTTGAATTACAGATTGGAGCTGTTGCTCGGAGACGGACAGAGAGGAAGACAAAGAAGAAGAAGGCGAAGAAGGGCCGTGTGATTGGGCCCAGAGGCTAATCAGACGGCGGAGAGTGAGGTTGGGGACGAAGTCCTTGGAAGGAAGAGTCTGCATGGTGGCGGGACACGTGTTGTGACCTGAGTCGAGCCAGTGCTGGATGCTGGAGCGATCGTATGTGACGCCGGTGCACAGGCTTACCGGAGAAGTCATCACGTCCATCGATATCGGACACCTGAACAGGTTCGGTACGGTTATGTACAGCTCGTCTCTCACCATTTCCCTACAATTACACCAAATTATAGAGAGAGAAAGAGAGGGAGAGTTTTTCAGTTTCAGTCTTTCAGAGAAAGAAGACCATAAGATTAAAGGCAGAGGACGGATACGGGCCTCTTAAGAGAGGACGAGGTGACGTCATTTCAACCGGTGCGGACACAAATAATGGTCTACGGTCAACGTGGGACCCAGTTTTTTTAATAGATGAACTTAATTAAAATCCGTGTTTGTCTGTACGTGTGTAAATGGTGAGACTTTTCTAACGTGGAAAACGGGCTAAAGCTCTCTATTCTAAATTCCTAATTTAGTCTCCAAAGAAGAAAAGAATGACTTTGAATTTTCTAGTGCTCAATCAGGCCGACTTCTGATTCTGAGCCAGCCAACCATTGATCAATAAATAACTATTGAGTCCAACGTATGATTTCAGCATTATTGTATTGGACCATTTTGAAAACATATATACCTACCCCGGAAATAAGAAAATGATAAGCCAACTCTAAAATTCAATTCGGTATTTGTATACTTTTTCGCTCCTGTCAATCTAAGATTGTTTAAATTTTTGTGTAATATTCTGTTTGTTTGTCTAACTCTATGTTATAAGCGTTGGAATGTAATAGGAGTGTTATATAAAAGTAAATTGAATGTTACACAAACCTATGTTATATTTGCGAACGGAATGTTATAAATGCGTAATTGGTTCAGATGTTTGATTTTTAAAAATGATATATCAGACTTAAATTTCTTATTATAACTTTTGCTTTAAAATGTACAAAAGCATTAGAGAAAAATTGTACTATCTAAATATTCAAATTCAATACTCACATATTAGGTTGACACTACATTGTAGATGTTTTTACAACAAGAATTAAAAAAAAAATCTTATATATATAAGACATAATTTTGAATCATTAGATATTTACTAGAATATGCTCAATTATTCATAATTGTGTAATATGATATAATTTTACTTTGTTAAGTTATAATGTTTTTCTTTACTATTTGTTTTGACACATGGAATTCATCCTAATGATTTCTTTCTCGGGATTTTTCATGTTAGTGGTGCTCCTTATTTAGTCCTTGGTAATTTTTTGATGATATATTAAAGTAGTTTTGTGTCGTGCGTTGTAAAATTTTAAAATAGGCTGTTTAAAAGTTAATTAGATGGATAAAACAATTTACATTATCGATAGAATAAAAATACTTGCTTTCCCAAAAAAAGCTTATTATTGTTGTTGTTGTTGCTGCTGCTGCTGTTACGTATTGCCTTTAATTCGGATCAATTTGTTTCATCATCCTTCTCTTTCCTCATAGATTTCAAACTTGGAGAATTTAAGTCAAACGTCTGGTTTTAATTAATCAACGTCTATGTGACTAACTTGTACATATCAGCAAATTTTCTAATACAAATGTCGAGTGTTATTCAATTTCTGTAACACGCTAAGGCGCATGTTGCATTTCTGGTCAAATTTCTAGAAGTAGTCCAATTTACATTAAAGTCGCACTTTTATTTTTTTTTTCCAAATTAATGTAAAAGGCGTGCTTTAGGTTGTTTGCAACAAAATTTAATATTTAAATATTTTTAGTCCTCAATTGATTGAGTTCGATTATCTTATCATGAGTTCGTTTAATAGCCTATTCTTTTTTTTTTTTTTTTTTTCTGATATAAGAGAAAGAGCAACCCCCAACCTATGGTTAGAATAGAGGGACTTACAACCAACCAGGCTACCCTCACTTATCACTATTTTTGTTTTAAAACTTTAGATTTTTATCTATATATTAATATTCCCATATATTGTGAGGTTAAGCTACGGTGAAATTAATCACCTTAATTTAGAAGCCGTTTAGCGTTTTCAAATCTAATTCTTAGTTTCAATTCATTAAAAAAAACCTCATTTCTCATGCATCCTTTTAATTTGTCTAATTAATCACGTCCATGAAGTATTTGTCCAGTGAGCCAACTTCATCCTTTTGGTACCGGTCTTGCACTGGCACTACTACCCTCTCCCTCATCAAAGGGAGGAAAAAAAAAAAACAAAAACAAAAAAAACTTAGGTCCTCCTACCTTTAAAAACTTATGGTTAAGAGTGATGTTCCTTGTCCCATGGTTTTGAAAAGAGATATAAAAACAGAAGAAATCTACATAATGCACATAGATATAGGACTTGTAAGGGAGGGGACCAACTTGACTCTTGACTTTAAACATTAATATAGGGTATTAATGAAGAAGATAGAGTTCACCGTATGTATGTATCTCTCTCTCTCTCTCTCTCTCTTAAATATAAATATATAACTTTTCACTTCTTTCTTCCTTTTTTTCCCCCCCTTTTTTCCAGGCTATTTTAGCTTAATTTCCTCTCCCACATCTTCTCCTTCTATATTTTATTACAATGCGGGACTTCATGAATTGCATGGGCCCATGTAATTAAATACAAAAATACATATATTCAACTGCCAATGTGAGAGTTGGAATAGTCTTACCAACATCTTCCTATTAAACGTAAAATGATTTTTTTCCCCATATTCTACACCAAAATGACTCTAATACCTAATCTGTCAAATGACTCGGCTGACAACTAGTACGCCTTGTAAGAACCTGCCATTCCCCGGTTCTGTAGCTGATATTACGGCGATAAAAATGAATGGGTTTCGCCCACCCTAGACTTATCGCATTGATTTGCCCCAGAAATTTAAATTTTTATGAGGTACACCCTATACAAAATTATTTTTATGAGGTACACCCTATACAAAATTTTTTCTTATTAATAGCAATGTTAGCCTTTTGGTTAGAATTGACATGTGACTTGCCTATCAATAATTTATTAATTACATAAATGATCATTTTAATGTGTTTTAATCTAAATTTGTTGTGATTAATATTAGGGTTAATAATACTAATGGTCTTTGAATTTTAAGGTTTTTTTTACTTTCTTTTGAAAGTTAAAAATCACCACTTTATCTCCTAAATTTTTAAAACTTCTCGCATTTCCCTTCTAAACTTTAAAAATTACCATTTTACCGCTAAATTTTCAAAGCTCCTCACTTTATTTTTTAAATTTTTGATTTTCTGTTCAAATAGGTGAAATTAAACTTACGTAATTTACATATGGGTCACCTACAAGGACAAAAATAAGATTTTATCACTTCTAAGTTTTGTTTCATGTTTACACTCTCACTTGAACCCTTTTTTTCTTTGATGTAAACTCTCATTTAGAAAGGGTTTGTCTGTACATTTTTTCTCATTTTTAATGTGTAACTTGTTTAATAAGTCAACATTGTTCGTTGATATCTGAATTTGAATACTAAAGAAGATGAGTTAGGCATTAAAGATGAGGGATATCGGCTAACAATATCGAAAAAAAATATGCATACAAACCCTTCTTAAATAAAAGAAAATAAAAAATATTGAACGGTAGTGTAAACATGAAACAAAACCTGAAAGTGATAAAATCTCATTTTTTCCTTATAGATGACCCATGTGCAAATCATTGGGGAAATCTGAAAATAGGAGACAAAATGAGGAGCTTTAAAACAGAGGCAAAATTATGATTTTTAAATTCAAAGAGCAAAGTAAGGAGTTTTGAAAGTTGAGGGAGTAAAGTAGTGATTTTTAAATTTCAGGGAGCACAACGAGAGAGGCCTTGAAGTTTAGGAGCTATTAGTGTTAATAACCCTTAATATTTTAAATTATCATTATCCATGTGGCGATTCGCTATGGATTTATAAGGTTAAGGTTCAACTTGCCATAATAAAAAGTTCATGGGACATATTGCAATTGTGTAATAATTTTAGGGACAACAGTATAAAAGCCCAAAATGAATTTAAAGTATGTTTTCTAGGAATCCTCCAAACTGACATAAACTATTAGGTAAATTGCACTCATACATATTACACTTTTCATCTTTTATTTATTGCACCCTAAGCTTTGAATTTTGGTATTTAAGATCCTAATATTTACAATCGTTGGCAATGAATTCCAATCAATAATTTATCTCAATTAATGGACTATAATTAGGGTCTAAAATTCTAAAATTTAAAATGTTCAAGACCAAACTTTCCAACTACCAAAAGTCTAAGGTCTACTTGTAGAAAATCTTAGGTAATTTTCATCCATTATTTGATGTTAGTAAATTGTTGGACCACAATCACAATAAATTACAAAATTGAGGTGCTATTTGCAAAAATTCAAAGTTCATAGTCTAAGTTACTACACACTGAAAATTTGAGGTGCACTAATGCAACTAACCCTAAGCTTTTTTAGAAAATAAAACCTATAACATAGCAGTAAACGGCAAAATTTAGTTGTAGAAAATTTCTTTGCATACTTTTAGGCTTTGATTATTATAAATTGAGCTTATAACTCATAGGGCTTATTGTTGGAGACATTGGTTTGGTGATGTGCCGAAATTTTAAGATTGTATTTAGTCACCCAGTATCGAACTCATGTTGTTATAAATTATAAATTATGTAAAATTTATCATAGCTACTGTACACCAAAAAACAACATGTATGACTTAACTATTGCCTTTTGAAGGGATCTCTACTAGCAAGCCTTCAATGCTATTCTGTTCCTTCAAATTGTTGTATGGGTATAGTTTAGCAAATCTCTACCATAGCTACACTCCTTGCATCCACTTTAGCGCACAAGATAATTGATCACTAATGATGGACAATTAGAGCTTAACTCTATACAATTTGCACTAAGGCAATCTAATATAAGAATTAAATGAGAACTCAATACCTTTATTTATGAACAAGTTAGAGTAGTCTGAACTCTATCAGAAAATCAAGAGGATTTCTCCTCCTTTTAATGTACTTCACTTGCCAACCACAGGGAGACTCCCTATGGCCTATCACTTGCATTATAGGATTCAAATTATAGCCAATCATAATTTAGGATTTTGTGACCTCCTATATCATTTAGGATTGTTCTAATTCAAACAAATCTAATTTAAATTAAAATAATATTATTCCAATAATTATCTAATTCAAATATTTGTAAATAATTATCCTTTATCCAAATACAACTAGGATTTAAATATAATTATCCAAGTGTCAAATTTAAAGAATTAATTATTCTAATTCCCAATATACCAATTTGAATAGTTATTTTCTAGAATTATTTAATTAATTAATTCACCTAAAAAATATCGCTACTTGGTGCCCACAACCTAGATTGATTGCATGCAACGCCCATAGTTCAACTAGACTAGAGCGTGCACTCCAACTAGCCCAATGACTTGTTTTGCATATACTTTGTATTAGCTATAGTAAACTGATTGGTCTGGTCTGTTAAAAAGAAGTTAGTGAGCTAGCATCGAAACCCAAAAGATATACATATATATATGTATCATAAAATAAAGGGTAACTTACAAGAATGCCATCCCAAGTGCCCTAACTTATTAAAAATACCCTCCAACATACCACTTAATAAAATTACCCCTTTATCAGAAACTAGTGATTTATTAAAAGTCCAAGTTATCATCCCTTCTTACTTCCTCATGAGGGAATAGAGTGAGAATTAGGGTTTCCCATTTTAAAAAATAAAATCATAAAAGGGGCAGTTTTGTAAAGTTAAAAAGAGAAGGAAATTTTTAATAAAAGGTATCCATAAGGGGGCATTCCATATAGTTTTCTCTAAAATAAGACAATTAAAATATCCAACTATAGAAATGTTTAGATTTAGTGGCGACATGTGCAAGATCTATTGGGGAGGTCTAAGCACTCATATAGAACGACTGTTCGGATTATTGCCCTTAGTAATAAATACTTGGAATGTATTTATCACCTTTTTGTGAAATAAATAATAATACGAATGTTTCATGTATTGATAATGGTTCTCATATTGCTTTCATATTAATGATTGTATATTAGTAAACGCACGATCAGTGAAGATTAGAAGCAAGTCTTGAAATTGGGAATGTATGGGGTTTATATGTAGATAGATACAATTCGGAGATTAATAATCTAAATTATATAGTCTACGGTCATATGCATAGTTGGGAACTTTATACATGATAAGACTATAATGAAGATCTACATCCAGTTGGGAAAGCAGTTTATCTTGATCGTTATAGTGGGTTGACTCTATGGTAGACACATTGATATGGTAAACCAAACGATTATCGCACACTAGACTAGACCTAATGTTGAATTGATTTAATAATAATTTTGTTTCTCTTAAATAAATCAGCTTTGAAAATCATTTATGTTATCTTAATTCTGAAGTGGATTGATGACTCCATGTTTGTAGCATGTGTCTTATAATAAGTCGAAAGCAGGAGTTCTAATGAACGAAGGCTCTATTGTTAGAATGTTGTAGATACAACCTATATTCAACGAGAGTATAATCTGTAAACACGGAATCCATAGCTATCTAACAAAGAGTCAATATTATCTTTTCAAAGGCATTATTTGGATATTGAAAAATATAACGAGCCCTCGGTCATTTGGATATATATGGTAATCATATGATATTTCGTTTGTATGTATTACAAAAGGAAAAATTTTGCAATGATGAAATAACAAAACTTTAAAGATAAATAATCGCAATGTAAAATAGAACTAAGTCTTTTATCCGATTATGGATACCCTATGGGGATACACAAAATATTAGAGGCCATGGAAAAGATTTAAATATTGAGAGTCTCGTAATATGGTAAATTATCAAGAATAAAGGTTTGGGTCTATAGTGAAGTAACACCGAAGATAATAATTATACAGACAATTAATCTAGGATTAATTTACCTATCATTATTGGAGTTTGATAATATATCTCAATTGGGTCCCAATGCTAACTCCCTAATTCCTTTATAATAGATCGAACAAACATAGATTACTACGGGTATGACAGAAGTATACGTGAGTCGGGCCCTCATGCGCGTGGGCCATAATCCCGATTGGACCAACAGTAGGTGTAGGCCTATAGCTGGTGGTGCCAATCTCTGCTATTTTCTAGAGAATTAATTGTTTGATTAATTCTAAAAAAATTGGTAACTAGGATTTTAGATAAATAATTATTTAAATTTTAGTATTTGAATAATTAATTTAAATCCTATTTGAACTTGAATTATAGATAATTGTTCACAATTATTTCAATTATATTATTATTTTAAATAATGAAGTTTTGATTTAAATTGAAATTGTTTGAATTAAAATGATCATAGATGATGCAGAAAATCACAAAAGCCTACATTATGATTGAATGGAAAATTTTGAATTCCCTTAATAGGGGTGGCAGAACTGCTAGGGGAGGAGAGAGAAAAAAATTCTCTTTTTATCTTGAAAGACTTCTAGCTCATTCTTCTACTTCTATAAATAGAGGCCTTGATTCTTCATTTATTATTAAATTGCCTAAGTACAAATTAGAGAGTAGAGCTTAGATTATTCATCTAAAGTAATCCGAGCTTCTCAGCCCTTTAGTGATTGGAAAGAGTATAGCTATGGTAGAGCTTTTTTGAGTTATGCCAACACACAACGATCCAAAAGAAGAGAATAACATTAAAGATATCATGGTAGAGATTTATTCTTGAAGAATTGTTCAATCAAAAGTGCTGCTTTTGGTCTCTAACTGGTACATTAAATTAATTATTGTTTATAGCATCATGAGTTAGTTTGTTGGTAATTAAATAAAAATTTTTAATGTTCCATTGTGTCATCGAACTAGTTTTTTCAATATTGACAAAAATATTTTCCTATTGAGAGTCCGGTATGAATTTGAATAATGGATTTTTAATACTCGTTTGAATGTTGCTCTACCAATCTTAAAAAAGCGATTTTGCTCAATTAATGGCACTTCATGGAGGATTACTTGTTAAATTTGACAAAAAAGGTAAAATTGTGGAAGGCAATAGGCGATGCTGGAGCCCATTTTGAGAATGCTATGGAAATCCACTCTCGGGTCTATGTAGCACCTTATTATGACTCCATACAGTCGCAGTAATAATTGTTTTCCTCACTCAAATTTTTCATAAATGATTGTTGTCATACTATACTTTGCGAGGCTGCAAAATCTTACCGGGATTGGAAGAATGACCTCGTAAGAAATTAAACAAATACAAAGGAGTGAACAGCTCGGATTTTGCTCGGGCCAAGATCCCTGGGAACGTTAGAGATCCTGTACATTGGCTGTCATGTTGTGATCCTTTCATGTCCGAGCCATTTCAGGTTTCCAATTTCCTTTACATCTTTTTACTCAAATTAACATAGTAAATTGCGCAGCAACATTACAAATTTCCCTTTTTTTTATAGGCCAAGTCAAAAACAGACTTAAATAAAAATAGCAAGTCGAAGTGAGTCAGCTATCAAGAACATGCATCTTCTGCCCCACATAAACACTAGAAAAGTGAGTTATTTTATTTAATTAAAATTGTAATTTTTAGAAAAAAAAAAGACAAAATAATGAACTCTAGCACCAATTTGAAGTTGTAGATGAATCTTGACAGACAGATGCTATAGTAGGATATTTATGATTGGTGTAACCAACATTGTCGGCAGGGTATAAGATGGGCCAATGAGGTTGAACTGGCTGCATATGTTAGCATTGTTTTTCTTCTTCTTCAATACTTTTCCTAATTTTCTAATCCATTCATTTGCTAGTAATTCCTCTCTATTAATGACAAGTTCTAATGGTTGAGGAGAGGCACAGTCCACTTCAAGCTCGTCTACCTCCACTGTCGATAAGGATGGCATTATGGAAAACGTTCATGGACCTTGTAGAGGGTTGCACAAGAAAGAGGGTCCTACACTTAGTCAGAGACACAATGGTCCGTTTTGTAGTGTTTTTAAAATAGGTAAAAATAGTTTTGTTTTGAAAAATGAGCATTTTTTAAAAATTATGCTGAGAGTGCTTTTGAAATTTTTGCTTCACAAAGCATGGCAAAACATTTCTAAAATTCTCAAAACAAAACTAAACAGGGCTAATTTTTTCTATATTTTCCTCTACTAGATCTTAACTGGAAACTAGGCCTAGATAGCTTCCTCCTGATGTTTAATAGTGGCTCATCTATATGTACAACACAAAGATATAAATGGCTGTTACAATGGCAAAAATGAATCCAGGAGTAAGTTTCAATGTCCCCCCACCACTCCACGTATTTTGCCTCTTATAGAGGATGAAGATGAAGATGAAGATGAAGATGAGGGTAAAGAAAACTTAGGATATTAGATTTAGACATTATTGAAAAATTATGAAAGTATTGTGCGTTTATTTTCATTATCCTACTTGTCTTCATATATTTGTGTCTCATTTATATTATGTTACCTGAATTAATAGGATTTAAAATCGAATCCTTTTCTACCAAAAAATAGGATTTATCAATTTGCATTTATTTATCTTTATTCTAAATTAATTTAATTAATAAATAAACTATTTTTAAATACATATTAATGAATTGATTTAATCAAAACCAAATCTTCCACAATAATTATGTCGTCACCAAAATTAATTCATGTCCTCAATTTTTTTTAGAACATTTGAATATTTCCCAACAAAAAAAAAAAAAAAAATGTTGTCACTAAAATTGTGCATGAAACACCCGGTGCCAATGATAAAACACAACAATTTTCCATTGTTAAGACTAAGCCATGACACTGTGTTGTCGCTCTGTATCTTTTAACAACAAATTTGTAGCGACAACATGTTATCGACGACATGTCGTCCCCTAAAATTTATTAGCATCAACAAGGGTTTTTTTGGCGGAAAATCTTAATGTATATGACAAATTTTCATGACCAATATGTACATTCGGGCTGCACGTGCATGCCCATATGGGCCAAAAAGTAAAATCATTTTAGGCGTAAATCTTTGGCTTGCCTTGATTCATGGAGCAGGTCGGACCAAGGCAAGCACTAATATAAAGAAACGGGCGCCCGGTCTACTCGTTTGGCTCGGTTCAAATTGATACATCTGGTAATATGGATGGAGATTTTTTCATCTCTTTATTTTGAACATGTAAAAAGAAGAGTTGTCTTAATTAGATTTGATCAAAAAAATTATGATATTTTAAGCTTAAGTAAGAAGAAAGAAAAAAAGCAAAAAAGTAGAATTTCTTTGCCATATTTGTAATAAATGAGTTTGAATTAAGGATGATGATATGGACTGAATTGTTCGAAATGTTGACAAACACGAGTTTAGGTCCAGCTTGAACTATCTGGTCCACACTAAGGTCGTGTTTGTTTTGTTGGTTTACTCCAGTTCGGCTCAGTTTCAACAACCATCACAGTTGAAATTAGTATTTGGTAAAACATTTAATTTAAAGTAAACCAACAGTTCAAATTGGGCTGAATTGCCCAACTTAGAATTTAATATCCCTTCTATTTCAACATTTTAAACCAATATTGAACTGTGATTTCACTTTCATGTATTTGTATTTAAAATTAAAAGCTAGTATTTTATTTTTTTTAATTAAATAACTTCTTTTTACATATTCCATGTTTATTTTTTGTAGGGTGTTTAGCATAAGGTAATCCATACCACTATAGCCCACACCACTATTTCAGTTATAAATAGTATAAAGTTCTTCCATGCCACAGTAAAAAAAATAAATTACTACAATGTAAAACTTTCACATGCTACAATAAAAACAATTCCAACCGATAGTTCCCACCACCATGCCAAATATCTTATTAGTTAAATAATTTTTTCGTGCCTCAAGCTAAAGTTATCAGTACCTATTTAAACACAAATTGAAATTGGAAATCTTGTTTAAATTAACACTTTAACTATACATTTAAAAGTCAGTTTAATCATTGTTTAAACTACACAATTTAGATTTTTTTTGTTCAAACTAAAAAAAGGATAAAATCAACACAATTCGCACCTACTAAGCAAACGGGGGTTAAGATCACCAAACGCACTCAAAACTCTTCCTATTCATTTTTCAAGTGCTCCCTTAATTTAGGGTAATGTTGGGTCCCAATGGCCCCAAAGGAAGAAGAGATCATGTGACATGACATCACACAATCGAAAGCCCTCCAAAAGTCTCCACCCTATCTGCAAAGGGAGGGGAACAAGTTTTCATTTTGTTTGAAGAGTAGTAGGGAAAATCAGTTTCATACTTCTTTGAGTTCCTTAGTCGGCCATTTATTTTAACATAGGCCCACACGTCCACCTAACCTAAAAGCACACATCGCCTTTTTTCTCTCAAATTTCTCCTTTTCTTTACATTTTTTCTTTCAACCCTCTCTCCCCTAGACCTATTCAAGGCCCTGAACTCTTCAAAATCCAATTTCCCATGGTAAAATATTTTTTTCCATTGCTCATCCATTACACATCCACAAGTTGAACATCAAAATTAATGACTCACTGGCCATTCCATCAAAGCCAAACATACATAAAACTACATATCCCAAACAGCATTTCCTCATTAAATGTCTTGCAACAACATTAATTTATACACCATATCCTCCACACCCAAGTAGTCATTTAATCCCCTACACCCACCATTAAAACACAACATTCCAAGTTTCCTTCATTTATATCCAAACTAAGTTAAGGTTCTCTTTATTTTCAGCTTCTCTTCTCACCACTTTTTCTCTTTCTTTTTACATAAGAACTCTCTCCATTTTGTTTGTTGAAATGGGTAAAAGGGTACATCTTGTAATTATATTCCTAGTGCTATGGTTTCTTGTGGCGCTCATCGTCTTTGTTGGCTGTACTCATTGCTCAAGACAGACTGATCAATGTTTCAAAGTAAAGCAGCCCAAGGCTCAGAATTCACCGCACAACTTCATTGGCTTCTTGCCAAAAGGATCTCCCATTCCACCTTCTGCTCCTTCCAAAGAGCACAATGGCATTGGCTTAAAGAGCTATTCGGAGCAATCACCATGAATTTATATATATATAAGAGCCGGAGATCATGATTCATGGGTAAAGAGTAGTATATGTATTTGATCTCTCGCAGTACTTTTTTTCCTTTTTCCGTGGCTCTTATATCTATGTAAAAAAAGAGCATGAATATGGTTTAACAATTTAAGTTGTTCGTGTCAATATGACTGTTTTTTCATCCTTAATTTGATGAGGACAGTAACTTATAATTTTTGTGAACAGTAGCATTATTGTAGAGAAAATAATTTTGTTATTAGTGCAGAATATTGAGGGTTTCTTAGATACGACAAGAAACTTTTGTAAAGTAGAAGAAGGGGAGGCAAGACTGCAGATGTATCATGTATAAATGTCTAATATTGATCCTGCTACATATATGTGCGTGTGTATATATTTCTTCTAATGTTTAATTGACGTGAATATCTTATTAAGAAAAGAATTTTGTGATATGGTAATAAGTACACCTTGGTAGGAGTGAATTAATGTTGCTGGACTTGGATTTTCGTCGTATTTATATTTTTATAAATAGTATGCATGTACTACTCGATAAATTCTCTATTTTCATAAACATCCTCCACCTTTTTATGGAAGGTTTTTTGTTCTGTTGCGATAATAATAATAATAATAATTATTATTATTATTTGCCAATTTTAATATGATTATATCATTCAACTGATCATATATGTGTGTGTGTGTGTGTGTGTGTGTGTGTGTGTGTTATATTTTGCTACGTGGAATATTGTCTGCTCATTGCTTGTATTTAACAAATTCTCAATAGTTTCTGAGAGAGAGAGAAGTTAACATTATTTTTGGGCTCATACTGACGCTCTTATTTTTTGTATTAATTAGAAAGACATCCTCTCGACAACATTTTACGTCAATATACATTTAACTTTTTATTAGTATTAGCGAGAGACTCTTTTTGTTAGTCCATTATAATAAAAAACATATATATTTTGAAGGTTAAATTTTTGAAAATGTCAAATATATCTTTCTATCCAAAACTCGCCTTTTAAGTTTCATAGAAAGATTAAATTTTTTTTGTTTAGCAACCAAAAATCATTATGACTCACTTATAATTAGAGGCGAAGGCAGAAAAATTAGTCAAGAGGTGTGTTAACATTATAAAGAAAAATTAAATGAAAGAAATATAAAACTTTAAGGGATATAATTTCAAGGGGGATAGAGCATAATTTCAAGAGGAGCAAAATATAATTTTTATAAAATTTTTATATAAAATACTGAAAGAAAAAAGTTTAAAAGGGCAAGCCATCCATTCTCATCCGTTCGTAGCTCCACTCTTGCTTATAATCTATTTGCACTAGTAATACGTAAAAGTTTGTTTTATTTTTCCCTCAAAACTTCCTTTTTATCCAAAAAAATAAATATTAGGTAAATGTTTTAAATTTCTCAAATGATGTAAACTAATTTAAACTAAAATTTAATAATTCTTTCAAATAATTAATTTCGACAAATTTAAATTATTAACTAACCAATATCATTGTTCTTATAAACACTTTTTTTCACTTTTGAGAAAAAACGAAACATTTCTTTATCTTAAAGAAAATATTAATCTCTTATTATAAAAAAAATCGTTTTTAAAAGTACATATTATTCTCAAAAGAGAAGTCATCGAGGGGGGAAGCGTGTGCATGCCAGAGGGCTGTCGTAGAGCCACATTGTATTGAGTAAGGGTACGTATTGACACATACTCTTACTCAATTTTTAAATATTTGACTTTGTTTCATAACATTATTTTTAAATTGTAGTTTTACAAGAAAACTTGTTGTTGTGTCCACTGAAATAATAGTTGTGCTATATTTTGTAAGAAAAATTACAATTGTATCTGTTGGGGTATAATTTGATCAGGTCAAAATTGTCCACAAAGCCTAAAATGGCAGCCCACTTACAAATAAATCTAGTCGAGTGGAGCGAAGCAATTCAGCTGGTCAACATGAGACCTATTAGGTCAAATTGAGGTTTCGATTTGATCGATTGGTTCCAACTTGTCCATGGTGAATGTATTTAGTTTACATTCAAGACAGTTTCCCAAGTGTGCGTTCGACTGGATCGATTAGAAGGAACTAAGAGTTACCAGTAGAATTGATGGTGGTTAGCATATCCAACCATGAATTGAGATGTGGGGGGAGCACGATCTTTACGGCCTATCACAGACCGACACGTGTTCCACTATTGTAGTTACTTCTAGTGCATCGCTTCATTACGCTGGTTGGTTGGAAGCCACGATTCCCTTCTACTCTCTATATAAAGGGACATAGCCTTCGATTGTGGAAAAAAAAAAAGAACATATAGAAGCTCTGCCAAATTTACTTTTCATTTTTATCTATATTCTCTTGTAATCTGTACTCCAAGTTTATATTATAGTGAAGAATAGTGGACGTAACTCTTTTAACAGAGTGAACCACTATAAATCCTGCGTATGGTATTTTCATTTTTACAGCATTATTTTGTTTTGTTTTGTTCCAATCTGGTGTTCTTTGCAATTCAATCTAATGCATTTGCTTTGAAGCTAACAGATCCAATAACGGTGATTTGAAGGCCCAAATCTGCAAATAAGAAACATAACAATTTGTATTAACATTATTTATATTTGATTATAGATCCAATGTCTACAGTTTGGCATCCACTGTGGGGCATTCAGGTCATCAACTCTAGGATCTCTAGCTCAACTGCAAATGGCAGATAATGACAACCAACATGCATATGAAATTCTAGAAATTTTGAATGAAGAGATAGAAGAAACTCAAATAAATCAATAGATGGAAGCCTTCATGGCCGAAGTGGAGACTCTAAAGAAAATGTTCCAAGAGCAAGCTACGCGCTCTCAAGAACACGACAGGAGATTAGAGCAGCTCAGCAGTGAGAACTCGTCCTTTCAAAGCCAGATTAGCTACCAAAATTCCCATATTACTCGTATTATGGGTATTCGACATTCTCCACAACAACAACAGCATAGTGCAATTCAGGACGCCAAAACAGGATAGACAACAGTCTTCCTATAGCCCTATTGGGAGAATACAACAGTTGTATACTCCCTCTACTCCAACACCAACAATGACACTCACAGTGACTACAACAATCACAACAGACAAAATAACGCCCGCTATGGTGATGACTACAACGACGTACCAACGTTCGAGTTGCATCGAACGGAAGAGATGATGCAGTAAACGAACCCAAAAGATCTGAGGAATAGACTGTTTGATTTGAAGAGACTCCAACGTCAACTCTGCTAACTCCGGAGTCTATTCAACAGATGATGAAGGAGATGCTTGAGCACAACACCAAGCTTGTGGAAGAAAAGATTGACCAGAAGGTTTCGAGAGCAACGAGCAAAACTAGAGCACTAGACGATATCTTAAAAAATATTTGAGAAATCCCATTCATGAGAAGGATTACTTTGGTAGTCTTGCCAAAATACAAAAATCTTGTGTTTGCTAGCTTTGATAGGACATCTGACCCAAAGGATCACCTACTGCAGTACAAGAATATAGTCAGCGCGACAAGCATAACGGATTCGATCCTTGATGAAATGATGTGCAAGCTATTCGCACAGAGCCTTAAAAGCCTAGAGCTTCGTGGTTCAGTAACCTACTTACCGGATTGATCGACAGCTTTAAAGACTTGGCAAATCCATTTGTTAAAGCCTATTCTGTCATATAAGAACTAGAAAGACGACCAAGGACCTATGGTCAGTGGTACAGAGCCCGGATGAGTCTCTTCGAGCATACAACAAGAGATTCAGCAAGGCACTATTAGAGATTTTAGATTTAGAGGATGTGATAGCTAGAAAAGCACTAAAGAAAGGATTGTTGCATAAGTCGCCCTTCAAGAATAGCATCTGTTGGGATTATTCGCAGAATATCCAGAAAGCCTTGAACAAAGCAAAAGGTTGGATTGATCTAGAAGAGGAAAATCAAAAATGCAAAAAGGAGCTCGCCAAACAAAGAGAACAGGACAAATGAAGGGAGAGGATGTCAAAGCAGCAGAAAAATCGACAAAGATGAATGAGGACACCACTAAGAAGGGAATGGAGAAGGAAGGAAGAGAAGCCTCGGTCAAGGAATAGGCCATTGTCGCCACCAAAGTAAGCTCTGAACATATCTCCTATGGAACTTATCATGCAGTTGGAAGGTAATGATTATGTCAGATGGCCAAACAAGATTGCCCTGAGTTGTTCCTACGACCAATCGAAATACTGCGAGTTCCATCGAGATACCAGGCATTTGACAGTCGCTTGTAAAGCTTTGCTGTCCAAAATTGTAGAATTGCTTAAAAAAGGACATTTGAGGGAATGTTTGTCCAAAAAAGGGAGGAAGGTTTATAGGCTCAATTGTGATCGAAGACAAAAGGATGGTCGAGATAAGGAGAGAACACCATCACCATCATCGGTCAGAAAAGTCATTGGGGCCATTTGTGGAGACTCTACTCTAAGTGGAGATTCCGCCAACAAGATGAAGGCCCACCAGGGAAGAGTGACCCAAACAATTGTCAGTTCAATAACAGATGAATATGGTGAGCACACCATTTCATTTTGAAGCGATGAGGCATTAGGGTCGACAGCCCACATGACGATGCCTTGGTCATAAAACTCAATATTGCAAACTACAAAATCAGCAAAATATTAGTTGACAATGGAAGTTTTGCCATTGGAAGTGGAGATACGACAACAGGGTGGAGTTGCAACGCCACAGTTATGAAACAAAAAAAGGCTTTATAGCAATTACAGATATGACAATAGGGTGGATCGAGTTATCAAAACTACTCTAAATTAGTTTAAAAGCAGCTTGACGAAGTTCAGATCGATCCAAAAGACAAGAGGCAAACAGTGAAGATCTAGTCACAACTTGACACCGAGGTGAAATCTGCAATAATTGATTTTCTGAAAACTAACAATGATTGCTCGCGTGGTCCCCTACAGATATGCTTGGAATTGATCCGAGTATAATTTCACATCGACTTAACGTCGATCTTGACCACAAACCGATGTGTCAAAAAAGAAGAAAACTTGGGATTGAGCAAAACAACATTGTAAAGGATGAAATTTGAAGACTACTTGAAGCTGGTTTCATACGTCTTGTCTAGTCCTCGGATTGGCTAGCTAATGTAGTCATCGTCAAGAAGAAGAATGGGAAGTGACGGATGTGTGTGGACTTCATGGACCTAAACAAAGCTTGCCCAAAAGATAGTTACCCATTGCTGCACATTGATTGACTCGTCGATGCCACCGCAGACCACGAAGTCTTGGGCTTTCTTGACGCATTCTCCTGTTACAACCAGATTCTCCTACATCCAAAGGATCAAGAAAAGACCGCTTTCTTTACCGAGCAGGGGATTTTCTATTTCAAAGTAATGCCTTTTGGTTTGAAGAATGCAGGAGCCAATTATCAAAGATTGGTCAATGTGATGTTTGAACATCAAATCAATAAAAACATGGAAGTTTACATTGATGACATGTTGGTTAAATCCTTACAGGCTAGCCTCCATGTTTAACATCTACAGGAATGCTTTGACGTTCTTTGAAAGTACGATATAAAGTTGAACCCAGAGAAATGCACATTTGCAGTGGCGAGCAGAATGTTCTTGGGCTACTTCATCACAACGTGGGGAATTGAGCCAAACCCAAAACAAATCAAAGCCTTCCAAATGATGCCATCACCAAGAAGCAAGCATGAGATACAAAAGCTCACCAGGCAAGTTGCAGCCTTGAGTTGATTCATAGCCAGGTTTTCGGACAAATGCCTCCCATTCTTCCAACTGCTTAAGAAGAATACAAAATTTGAATGGAACAAACGATGTGAGGAAGCTTTTAGGAATTAAAAGATATTTGTCCACACCACTGATCTTGTTGAAGCCCAAAGATCGAGAGCCACTTTTTCTGTACTTAGCAATTTTTGAAACTGCATTGAGTTCAGTGTTGGTTTGAGAAGAGGATGCCATTCAAAAGCTTGTTTTCTTCATCAACCACACTATGTTGAATGCTGAAACGAGGTATTCTGTTGTCGAGAAACTTGCCCTTGCACTTATTATATCAAGGTCATACAATTGTGGCATTATCATCGTACCCGACGCATGCTATTTTACACAAGCCAGACGTCTATAGAAGACTGACAAATGGACTATTAAGTTGACCGAGTTCAATGTCGAGTTTAGACAGCGGACAGTGTTAAAGGCACAAGTGTTCACAGATTTCATAGTTGAAATGATGTATAGATCTGACAATGAGGGATTGAAGAAATGGACCGTACAGGTCGATGGAGCCACAAATGAAAAAGGTTATAGGGTAGGTGTACTGTTATGATCACCGAACGGCGAAGAGATCAAATAAAGTTTTTGACTTGGATTTAAAATTACAAATAATGAAGCTGAATACGAAGCAATGATTACCGGGCTGAGACTTGTTGCCACGTTGGGGGCTTCTGAACTTGTCGTCAACCAGATTAATGGAGATTATGAAGCCCGGGACAAGAAGATGCTCTCTTACCTAAAGTTGGTAAGCAAGCTAAAGGCTCAGTTCGATCACTTTGAGGTAAAACACATCCCGCGAGAACAAAACACCAGGGCAGATGCACTCGATAATTTGGAATCTTCTGTCAAAGTCAACAAAAGGAGATTAATCCCCATTGAACGCATCGATCACCCAAGCATCAAGATGACTGAAGGTACGAACTATGTGGACCCAAGGGATGATTGAAGGTCCCTTATCGAGATATACATATGCAACAAATGGACACCTGATGACAAGCAGATGGCAAGAAAGATCAAAGGTCAAGCTGCAAGATGCTGCTTGATCGATGAAAAGCTCTACTGGCACTCCTTTATATATCCCTATCTCCATTGTCCCAGAAAAGACGAAGTCGAGAGGGTGTAACACCTGCTATTTTTCATGTAACGGTTAATGATTGATATATAACGACGTTAAGCAATTTCTTTATGATATAATGTTACTGACCATTTTATTTTAAGTATGATAATAGGTGATGGTCACGTGTAATTGATATGCTCAGGATGTTCATGTCAAAAATGATGATAAGTTTAAAGTATTTATTGTTTTTTTTAAGAGTTTTCAACTTGCTCTTAAATTTATAATCTTTATAATGCTCTAGAGTTATGTATGCCCTAAAGTTAAATTCTTGATGATGACATGAATATTGTTGCATATTTTCTTATTTTTATAATATTAATGATGTCATGATAATTACATGTGAAAATTAATAATTTTGGGGGATATGGGAGTAAATATCATTATTGTATATAAATAATTTTGTATTATAATTATATTATATTACATTATTATATTATATTATATATAACTATACGTTAATGTTATTAAATATATTATAATATATTTATATTATATTATATTATACTATGTTATATATTATATATTATATATATAAGTAAAATAGGTTGCCACGGAATAGTTTAGGAAAAAGAAAAAAAAAGAAAGAAAAAAAAAAGAAACTGAATTAGATTAGGATTAGGGTTTTAGTCTCCACATAAAATCTATATAAAGACCCCTTGTTAGTAACCTTAGACCCACACTTCATTCCTTTTTCATTGATTGGTTTCATGCTTGGTTTTCTTTGGCTTTATCAACATTTTGAAACTTCCTAATTTTATTCATCTTGGTAAGTGTCTCAATTATTTAACATGTTTGTTTGATGTTTTGTTGTATTGTGTAAGTCTTAGAATTAATACTATCATCACATGGATTATTTTATTGTATGTATTTCATGTCAATTGGTGATTGAAAAGAGTTAATGATTTAGTTGTTTTGATTAACTTCTCATTAAACCCTAGATTGGGTTATCATATATTTTCATATTTTGTTATGTAGATCTTTATAGGTAAATTTTATTATCAATTAGTATCATGTTAATTATGTGTTTAAAATTTTAATTGAGGTTTTAATTATGTGTTTCTTTGTTTATATTTTTCTCAAATACTAGACATCTTAGCTTTCTTTTGCTTTTGAATCGCTTGAATCAGAGTTTTCATTAAATAGTTATGATTTTTTGAAGTTGATCCTGAAAGCTGTGCAGTTTTACACAAACTTGAAATTTAGACTAAATTTCGAGGACTTTTTCTTTATGTAAATTATTGTCAAAATATGCGTGTAATATATCAAATTCTTTGTTTCTGAGTATAGTTTCTATAGCCACTGTTTTAACTAATTTGGTGTTAAGATGAAATTATTTTGAATTTTTAAGTGAATAAATGTCATTCTGCCTACTTTTAGGAATTATGCCCTAGGTTCATAAATTGTGATTTTGTGCTTCTTGATGTTGTTACATGATAAGGTGATTTTCAATGATAGTATGAGATGTTATAGGTTGTCATAAAAATTTTAGGGTCAAAGGAATTTTATTTTAATTATTTGATTATGATGAACATGTGTTGCTCGCTGCCCTATGTGTTTAAGGTTTATTTTGTCTTTGAATTCTAATGCATGTTTTGAATTGTTGAAAATTTATTTGAAGCTAATTTTCAGATATGTTATAGTTTTAGGTGTCTATTACATGTAGGATTTTTATAAAATTATTTTTTGAAATAAATATTTTATTATATGAATGTTAGATAGGATTGTTCACTGCCCAGCTATTATTGGCAGATTTTATGCTATGAAGTGTGTGACTTGTTTTGGTTATTAAACAAAAAATCATGATTTTATGTTTATATGTTAGCTTTGTCTCTATAGAGTCTCATGCTTTAATTGTGTGTGAATTATAAGTTATTGAGGCAGGTATTAGTATTGTGGTTTTGCGTGAATATTTATAACTTAGTAAAGTGTATGTGTGTTTTGGTAATTCTTGAGACAAAAGTATGAATAATGTCATAGGGTTTTGGATGATTTCAGAAGAATGAAATTTATTTTTATTTGTATATAGATGTATGACATGAACACATCAAGTAGTGAGCACATCGAGACCATGACAACGTCATCTAAGATGAGGTTTAAGTAAGCAAATCAAGTAAGTATATTCTCACCTGCAACATGATAAAAGTTTACAAAAAGTTTTGAGAATATGTTTTGTGATAATTTTTAAGTTTGTTTTTACATGTTATTTTCTCATGAAAACTCTTGTTGCAATAAGAAAGTTTAACGAATGTTTCAATGATGAGGTATGTTAAAAGTATATCTATATATATGTATCACTTAATTAAATGTTGCACACCCTATGTTTATGTTTATGATGTCCCAAAAGTTAGACTTGTCATGTTTGGTTTAGGATTAGCTTCCCCTCTCCTCTCATGACGGCGCGCCTATGATAATGATGTTTATGGTGCAACACTTGGGCCCTCAAAGATAAAATGAATGAAGTTTTTAATATGGATAATGATAATAAAAAATATGTTCTACATGAAACCATGCCAAGTGCACTATTATGTTAATGTTGATTATGATTATGACCTTTTATAAAGGTGTTCATGAAATGTTTTATGTTGTGAGATAAGAAAGTGTACTTACTAAGCTTATGCTTACTTAGTTTTTATATCATGTTGCAGACTAAGGTAAAAGGCTGATAGAATAGGTGGAGGACAGAGGTGGGCATGTGTGCTAGGAGTGTTGGATTGGAAACGGAATCACGCCAAAAAAAATTTAATTACTTGCACCATGATTTTATTATTAATTTTATTTTTAATTTCCATACTATTAAGTAAAAAGACTTAGTTTACATTTATTTTGATTTTGTAGAAGTTCGGTCTACCAAATTGTTTAAACAAATTTTAAAGTTTGTTTTGAAATTTTATTTGAATTATGGTTTTGTTAATTTGGCATTGATAAACTATGAAAAAAAAGGATCTGAAATAGTTGGAATATTTTCCAAAAAAAAAATTTATATGCATGGATCCTAGGATATGTTTATCAAATTGTGTTTAAATTTAAATAGTTTATCTTATAAATAATGATAATAAGGATAAAGGTAACGATTATTGTAACGCCCGTAAGAGGGCGTTACAGAGGGTCATCTGGGAAGTACATGAAGGTTCGTGCGGCAACCACTCAGGGGGTAGATTCATATGCAACAAAGTCAAAAGGCAAAGTTTCTATTGGCTAACTATGCAAAGCGACTGCAAAAGCTTCGCTAAGAAGTATGACAGCTGCCAGAGACATGCGCCTACCATCCTTCAACCAGCTGAGGAGCTCTCTTCGGTCTGTTCACTGTACCCCTTCATGAAGTATGTGATAGATGTGATCGGACCATTCCCTCCAACTCCTCAAAGAAAAAATGAAACATTCATTATCTTAAAGAAAACATTAATCTCTTATTATAAAAAAAAAAATCACTTTAAAAAGTATATATTATTCTCAAAAGAGAAGTCATCAAGGGAGGAAGTATGTGCATGCTAGAGGGCTGTTGCAAAGCCATATTCTATTGAGTAAAGGTACGTATTGACACATACTCTTGCTCAATTTTTAAATATTCGACTTTGTTTCATAACATTATTTTTAAATTGTAGTTTTACAAGAAAAATTGTTGTTGTGTCCACTGAAATAATAGTTGTGCTCTATTTTGTAAGAAAAATTACAATTGTATCTGTTAGGGTACAATTTGGTCAGACCTAAATTATCCATAAAGCCCGAAATGACAGCCCACTTACAAATAAATAGAGTCGAGTGGAGTGGAGCGATTTAGCTAGTCGACGTGAGACGTCTAAGTCGAATTAAGGTTTTGATTGGATCGATTGGTTCCAACCTGTCCATGGTGAATGTATTCGGCTTACATTCAAGGCAGTTTCCCAAGTGTTCGTTCGACGGGATTGATCGGAAAGAACTAACAGTTACCAGCAGAATTAACGGTGGTTAGCACATCCAACCATGAATTGAGACGTGGGGGGAGTACAATCTTTGTGGCCTATCATGGACTGACCCATGTTCTACTATTACAGTTACCTCTAGTGCATCTCTCCATTACGCTGGTCTGTTGGAAGCCACGATTCCCTTCTACTCTTTATATAAAAGGACGTAGCCTTTAGTTGTGAGAAAAAAAAAAAAGAACATACAAAAACTCTGTCAAATTTACTTCTCATTTTTATTGTGTTCTCTTGTAATCTATACTCCAAGTTTATATTATAATAAAGAATCGTGGATGTAGCTCTTTTAACAAAGTAAACTACTATAAATCCTGTTGGTATTTTCATTTTTACATCATTATTTCGTTTTTGTTTGGTTCCAATCCGGTGTTCTTTGTAATTCAATCTAACGCATTTGTTTTGAAGCTAACAGATCCAATAACGGTGATTTGAGGGCCCAAATCTGCTAATAAGGAACATAACAATTTGTATTAATGTTATTTATATTTGATTATAGATCCAACGTCTACAATATCCTTACTCTAAATTGAACTATATTACTATTTCTGTTACAAAAAACACTTTGTGCCATAACTCAAAAAAAAAAAAAAAAAAAAAAGACTACTGCTACCAGAGGCGAACTTATTGCGAGCTCCTTGTGTAGGGGAGGGGGTTCTTGCACTTGCACAGACAAAATTATGGCTTGATTCTTGTGGGCAAGTTAGGCCCTGGCTCATTGGTCCTGGCGTGTAGGTGCAATAGTAGTTGCTCTGGTTCAGTCATAGAGATCTTTGTAATTTAGATAAAACATGGGCTTCAGTATATAATAAGTTTTTGTTATTATATTATTACTATTAGAGTAAATTACACTGTTGCATCTTAAACTATTCACATTTTACGTAATGCGTCGTGAACTTTTAATTTTAGCAAAATGCACTCTAGACTTTAAAATAATTGACAATTGAGGTCCAATAGTTAACAGGCATAAAAAAAATGGACAATTTTGATCATCAAATTCATTTGTGACTGTTCCTAAATGCAGAGTTCATCATTTAAAAAAAATTGAAGTTTAACGTGTGAAAAAAAATACTTAATAAAAATTAAAAGTAGTTGTTAGACTTTAATTGTCAATGATTTTAAAGTTCAGAGAACATTATATCAAAATTAAAAGTGTAAGATGTATTACATAAAAAAGTATATAATCTAAGGTGCATCACTGTAACTTACTCTTATTATTATTATTATTATTGTTATACGTCCGGTACAATTTCTTTAAAGTGGTAATGCTGCTGAAAGATTTGAGCGCTTTTGAGTGGCGGTGTATATTATAATTTACTGTTCATAAGAGTGACCAGTCATCGCTCATAAATTCGGTAAAAGTCACGGAAGGTAGCGTTTTGTGTCTTTCGTTTTGATTCTGAATATCATGAAAAAAGATCTCACTGTACTCAGCTAAGGTGTTACCGTGATATCAGATTCAGATACTCAACGCTAAGCTATACATAGATTTTCTTACACCAACAAATCTTGCCTCTTCTTTTACTGTCTAAACTCATGAGAGAGAGCTCACGAACGGGAGAAGACAGCAGAGAGGCTCGACTTTGAAAGAAATAAGAAAACGACTTTTCCTTTTCTTCTTTCTAGACTAGCACTGAGTGGGGATTGAAAAAAAGAAAGAACGAAAAATATCCAGAAAGGTCCTTACATTTTGTCTAAAGATCACTTTTTTTTCTCTTATTAGAGCTAATACTGCCTTTACTTTTGAAATCATAGCACTTTTTCTTCTCTTATTAAAGTAAATGCCGATGGCACCTCTTTTATTTTTTAAATCGTAATCAAAATCTCCTGAAGTAATTAAATTTTTTAAAAAACCAATATTACCTTATCTAGTCTTTACTGAATATAATTTAAAACATAATTAAATCAAGATATTAAATAAAATCAATTTTTAAAAGTTAAAAAGTCTAAAATAACTGAAGTATTTGTTTAATTAAAATATTTGTTTCAATGTCTTAAATTGTTTTTTTTTTTTAATTTTTTAGTTGGGTCATACTTAAAATTACGTTTAATATAAATTGGAAAAGGTAATCATGAAAATTTCAAAAGTTTAGTTGATTTAGGGGGGTATTTTGAGTATAATTTTAAAATCACAAAGAGTGTTTTAGGCATTTACATAGTAAGAAAGGAATATAATATTTAAGCCAAACACAAGTTGTATTTTGAGTATCATCTCTAAAAAAAGAAAAAAAATATATTTTTTTCTTAATTAACGGCCTATGTAAAAATCGCATATTAATTTCAGTGAAAAACTAACTTCACCATTAACGGGGTGATTTGTCACAATTTTTTCTAAGTTTATAGTATAACTTGTCTAAATTAAAAGTTCAAAGAACAAATTACAAATGTACAAAAGTTCAAGGACAATAGTACTAAAAGTGCACCATAAATTTAACAGTTAAAAAGATAAATATACTGAATAAAGGACATCTCAAGCTTTTTTAAAGCCTTGTGTATTTTGAAATTACTCTAAAAATGACCTAAAAAAAGAAATTACCTTAAAAACAAGGTTCTTTTTCCGGTGAGATCCCTATCGGTATTGCATATATATAAATCATTAGATCTAATGACACAAATACCTACAAATGAGGTTTTTTTTTTTTTTTTTTTTTTTTTTTCAGTCTCTTTGGAAAAACTGCGACCATCAAGTGACAAAAAGAGCTGTTCATTTTTTCTTGCAACTTGCAAGACCGTTTCGGTTCCAAACAGTTCGTTGCTTGTCGGTTTAACTGTTCTTTTCCCATGTCATGGTGCATTAAATTCAGATCCACATTTTGAGTGGCTTGGAAAATGGAAGCCCCATGTGAGAGCTCAGAGACATGTTCTGGTGGTCTCCCTCAAAGTCACGGATAAAGCCAATTTCAAAGGTTGTTCACATTATATCTTGTATTAATGGAGTTTTGAGAGGACAAAATTTTCAAAGAGGATTTGGTAACGAATTAAGTGGGTGTTTGGACAATTTCCACCATTATATGAGAACCTTCCATTGAAATTTGAAATTGCATTTGTCAGTGGAGTATTCAAATGATAAACTTTCTTTAAGTGGATTACTTGGAAAAGTTTCAAATATGAATAGAAGCTTGTCTAAAGGAAAGTTTGTAAATATACTATACATATCAACATGATTAATCACGTATGGGAATAATTTGAAAAATCGGCCAAAAAAAATTTGGAGAAATGGCCTCTTTTTTTTTTAACCAAAAAACAAGCTTTTTCTAGGCAGGAAAACTGCCCCATTTTTTTAAAAAGATAAGGAAATGATTGTAGCAAGATAAGGAACCTCAATAGGATGAAAAAAAAAAAAAAACTGGAACAGTTTTCATACCCAAAAAGCTTGTTTTTTGATGCCAAAAACAAAAAGAGGCCATTTGGCCAAAAAAAATTTCTCTTAAAGCCCTCTCTCAAAATCCCCCTCATCTATGTCAAGTGTGAACGTAATATTTCATTTGATTTGATTTTGTTGTGTATGTAACAAATTAATCAGTGTACTAGTATGCTTCTAGCTGCTCCTGTAAATTAAAAGGGTGTGTTTAAGCCACAAGCAACAATTTTATTCTCCCCAACGTAACAATAACTATATACATCACTTTTAAAATACACCTCTGAATTAAGATTTATCTATAATTATTATAAAAAGTCTGCACGTGCTATTGAAAAAATGGCTTATGGGAAAAATATTAATTTGATACCCTTTTTAACTTTTTTGCAATTATTAAGAAGGTACCATATATTATTATATTAAATAGTACGCACGTCTCTCTCTTTTCTAGCTGCTAGGGTTTCATCTTTTCTTTTCTGCGTCATCTCCTCCCCTTTCTCCTGCGACTGAAGAACAGCAACGGCCTTTGACTATTCATTGGTTCAACAGCCAGGAGGTGAGGGTGGAGCTATGTGATGGTATGAAAGAAAGTAGGTCTCGGCAAAGTGTGGACCGGTTAGGGCATGGACAGTAGCTGGGCAAGCTTTGGAGGCACATTGGGAGGAGTCTGTGGGGGCTCCAATCTAGGTGGAGCGGGCTCTTGGCTCTCTATTTTGGGCTCACTTTCTTTCCAATGGTTGGGGCTCTATTGACACGGAATTAGGGTAGGGGTATTCTCCTGACTCGGATCCGGATGTATGGGAAGGGGTAGCGCTATTGCTGATGCAAGAGATCGAAGGCAGATGGTAGTCAACAAGGCAAGGATAGGAAGGTAGGAGGAGCTTGATTCTAGGGGTGTGGTGCGTTTTCACGACTCAGCGGTAGAGACCTGTAACGCCCCTAAGTGAGGTTAACAGTTTTTATTAAATAAAATGAAGATTAGAAAATAAATATAAATCATCAAAGTAATTTGCCCGAGACTTAAATAAAAACTCTCAAATTAAGATAAAAACATAAAAAAATAAATAAACCATAGTTTAATGTAGCACCTTAAATTTTAATAATATACAACTATCATCATCATCATTTCAACCCTCAATAAATCTTAATACAGTCATAGAAAGTAACAATGGATGCTTACATTATTATGAAGCTCATTCTTTGCATTCAAAGCCATCCCAACGTAATATAGCTACCTAGCTTCTCTAACTATTTTTCTTGTAGCCACTTCACACTTAGTGAGTCCTGAAAAAATGAACATATCAGAGAATGAGCGACAACATGCTTAGTAGGGAAAACCATTACTCACCATAAGGTTTTATTCTTACCACATTAAACTTGCATGGTTAGTTAATTTACATCATATACCAGATTATGAGGTTTATTATGATCATATCTCGTGGATACCATAGTTAACCATTACCAAGTTTTACACTTA